>CAAKHG010016425.1:0-20514 GCA_901007715.1 Dactylopterus volitans | reverse complement strand
AGGAAACCATCAACATCAAAGGCTCTAGGTGGAAAGGTAGTGCCTTTGCTCCTCTGTATATTCCATTACTATGTTCTAACTGTACATTCACTAGAACTAATGGGTCTTACAGGACAAATCAATGTGATGGAAATTCCATTCACAGTCAAATATTACTTGCCTGCATTGACTATTTATGCTGAGGGATTGTTGGCTGCTATATTATGTATTAAGAAAATTAGATGTATTCACAATGTATGGAATATCCAGTGTAGTATTTATTCATACTTTATTGTTTCTATCATCAGTTTTCACTCACATTGTAAAATTCATTCACACTCAAAGATATATATATTTTTTTTTCTGCTCAGAATGTAATTCTGATTATCTGAGACTGCTCTCACTGTGTTAACCTACTCTCTGGCACCCCTCAGTGTTGATGCTGGGCCTGTTTCTCTACTCCTGCTGGAGGAGACACAAGGGCCTGAAAGAAGGTGTGTACCATGTGTCTGCGCACCACGGTGAGTGGGAAGACATCCGAGAAAATGTGCTCAACTACGACGAGGAAGGTGGAGGAGAGCAAGACCAGGTATGAGGAGTGGAAACCAAGACACAAATACCTGCCTGTACTTTGAAAACGAGGTAGATACTGACTCAACCTTGAAAATAAAGTAAGACCCAGCACCCAGCTGTCTAGCCGATAATGCTCTTTGCATCTGGAAATGAGCACGCAGATTGCTGTAATCTAGAAAACATTTCTGATGTGATTAATTCTGTGTGAGGAACTATTTTGGTCTCGGCCAAACTCTTTTCCAACATCTTTCTGATCAAGTCAGTTTGTTGGCTAAACCTAATAAAACTGCTACAAAAAAATAAAAGTGATAATAAAAACATTGAAAATAATAGTGCAAACTGTCACAGTGAGTGGAAGCAGGTGGACCCAACAGCTGGGATTCAGCAGTATTTATCCTCAATAAAAGGCCACTGAAATTAATCAGTCCAAATGATTTGACTATGACACTGCCGAGTCTAAAAATAATAAATCAATAATTAACAATAGGTTTCACACAAAATTGCTGCCATGTGGCTTTTCTCACCTGGGTGCAAATAGACATCCCAATAAAATAACTGAACACTTTTCTCATATAGTCAGTAAAAATTAAACCTCCTCAAAGGCAGAAGGTATTGCAGAGCTGTTGTAATATATATTATTTTGTAGGTTTTCAGTGAGTGTGAATACACATACTTATATTTAGACAGATGGTAAAAGTACATGAAGTCCCCATCACAGATCCGGTATGTGGCCTCTTAGCAGTACTTTGAATATCATTTTAATTTAAATTCGATCCTGGATGCAGAACAGACAGAAACTAAACCAGCAAACATTAGAATGTGATGGGGTCCATTGGTGCCTTGAAATGGAAGCCAAATATCAGTTCCCTGGAGACCTAGAAATGGTAATGTAATGTAAATGTGGTCAATTAGCTGAAATTAAGTACAGAGACACTGGTAGATGTTAATGCCCTTATTTTAATAGTGCTGGTAAAAGCAGATTCTCCTTTGCAATCAGATAATTAATTACTAGGCTAATCAATGGCGCGACTGTTGCCAGCGTCTCCTCCTAAAAGGTGGATCTTCATCTGAGCCTCAGGAACAGGTTCATTTGCCACCAGAGGCATTTCGCTGAGTTACACTGCACTGAGCACAGATTGGTGTCGTGTGGCAATGTTGTGTTTCATTATCTCTTAAATTCCAAAGGCGATTACACAGGGGGAAAAAACCATCTTTGCTCCCTCTCCCCTCAGAATGCCTTCAACATGGTGGAACTGCAGCGTTCCCTCCAGCCCAGCCCGGCACAGTCACTTCGCTACAGCTATCCTCAAAGCATCATCTCCTACCCCCAGAATAAGTTGCCCCAAAACAACAAGAGGAAGGGGATTTCTAATGGAAACGGCAGCTCAGCCATAGCGCTGCGTCTGGCCATTCCTCCCTCAGAGACAGAAACCCTGCCATCTCCTCTGACATTCCGTCGCGCCCAGAAAACCTTGTCTTTCTCCAGCCAGGACTTGGCCCGCTACCTATGTGAGGTCATTAGAGACATGGAGCACCCAGAGGAGCTCGGTACCATGACCACACCACGCCGCCCCTCCAAAAAGGAACGCGGTCTGGGAGCAGTGCGCTCCCTCAGCTCCCTCAGTGCATCTCAGTGTTCAGACGTCAGGCTTGAGCAGGCACAGAGCACCCGGCTGGACAAGTTCAAAACCCTTCGAGCTATGGTTAGTGATTTGAGAGGAGACTCCAAAACCCCGCAGGGCCAGAGAGACAAACTGAAGGATGGCAGAGGGCAGCTGAACTGTGAGAAGATTGGGTGAGGCTCTTGGAGAAACAGAAATGAAGGTTGCAAAAAAGCAACACTAATCAGAGAGTAGTGGTGGAATTCCAAAGGGAGATAATTAAATGTGAAATATTCTGAGACTGAGAGGCTGCCTGTGGTCTGTGTGAAGTCCATTAAATGTACTGTATTGATGAAACTTTGAACATTTAAGTTCTTTGATATAAAATGAATGATCAGACGTGATGTATTGTTTACATGGAATTGCACTGTACAGTATTTACTCAACAGAAAGCACTTTTGAAAGTGCACTGTGTCAAAATTATTCATGTCATAAAAAGATCAATGTCCATAAGTATGAAGGCAAATGCATTTTCTTAAGAGAGGGTTGGGTTATTTTTTTTTGTTGTCGTTGTTGTTAATGCATCATGAAATCATCTAAGTGATAAAATGATTTTGTTTCATTTGTATTATCTATTTCCCTTTAAATAAATGAATATCTTTCATAATATTTTGAGCTTGATCTTGTTCAAATGCAAGTTTAGATTAGTAATTACATCTCAGGCATTTTACTTAAGTTAACCCTACATTCATCATCAAATGTGAATTGTTTTGCTTTGTTGGTTTGTTTCAGTCAAAACGAACGCCAGATGCAAATCATAGAAAGATGTCGTTCTTTCCATTTTATATGTTTACGTTCATTCCTGGCAGCAATTGTAAAATTTGAGGCAAACAAATAAACTGCAACAGCTGCCTACAATAAGAGGCTCTGCAATAGCTTATAGCCTTCTGACCTGAGCTTTTTGGAGTTTCCAGTGTGAACTCAAAAGTGTGTGTGTGTTGGGGCTTGTCTTAAGCTGCCCCACCCACCTCCCTGCTCAGTTAATCGACCAGTATTCCTGGAGTTAAGCCGCTGTGAAAGCCTTCAGAGCTTCTGCGTGCTGCTGATGAGTGTGATGTCTGTATATTCATTCTAAACACCTGCGTAATGCATAATGCTAAGAGATATTAGAGGTAAAGAGGAAGGTTTCAACTCCCTGTTGGTTTTTAAGGAGATTTGAAGAATACACATGAAATAGAGGCTCTCTCAAAGATCATCACTGCATCTGCTTCTAACTTTACTACTAAACAATCCATGTTTGATTCGCTTAATCTACGTGTGTTGCATGAAGGCATACTGCCACCTTTTGGCAATATTCTGGAACCGCAATTGCTCATTACCTCAGATTTACAGCAGATGTCAGCAGTACCCACAAGTGAGAGTTCCCTCAGTGGGATATATGAGTCCTTGATACATTGGTCTTTTTGGCACCATCTACGATCGGTCATAAAATTGTTTCAGTTATCAAAAGTGCTAATCATTCAAAACATGCATGATTAGTATGCATTAGAATACTGTATGCAATCACTGTGTGGCTGCCATTGCTACCTTCAGAAACACAATCTAAATTTTGATAAAGAAAACCCAATTTACTCAGGTCCTGAATACATAGACTATGATATGAATAAATCTGTTTTATATAATCTCGAGATTCAAGAAATAAATATCCTGAAACAATGACTAATGTAGAAGGTGGCAGTGAAAGCTGTGCTTGTTTGTCCAACATACCAACACTAGACGGCCCCCTGGTGTGACTGTGAGGAGTGTGTTACTCTGAGAGACTGCCTTGAATAAGGTGAAGATATCAAAAAACTTGTATTACATAGTAAATCTATGTAAATGAATGTAATTCACTTTTCAGCCATTAGAGGTCAATGTAAGTCCATAAACCACAGGATGATCAACAGGAGGAAACTACAAAAGAGGCCATTTCACAAGAGCGGCAGGAGAAAACTGAGAGGCTGAATGAAGCATCATAACTGAATAGAAATAGGTGGTACACATTTGAACATCAGTTATCAGATCTCAGCTCCACTGAATAGCAAATGTCAGCAATGCCTGACACAACACTCCCACACTAACATCCAAACACCCTGTTCCTAATGTTTACTGAAGTAAAAGTACCAGTGCAGAAAAAATATTCTTAGTAAGTTGTCTCAGTAAAAAGCAAATATGAATGCCCCATTCAAAACCTTGCTTACGTACTAGTAGTATTACTTGCTAAGAAATACTGAGATAAATAAAACTGGCTGATGACTCATATCATCTCCAAGTTTTAACTGAAAGCATTGTCACGACTGGCACATTATACGGCTTTATTAGATGTTCAATACTGCTGCTTTGATTTCCTCACAGATGACCCTCTGCCCTATAATGAACCATGTGCTGAACAATATGCACAACCTGCTGTCTTTTCTGTGCAGACGATCGTACTGTTCTACTGTTTCTATACACACACATTTTTGCACATACTGTTATTTTACTGCTTTATAGCGTACACACTGTACATAATATTCACATATTTATGACCTTGTCTACTTCAGTCATCTCTTTCTTGGTTTTTTTTTCTTCCTTCTTTTTCATATTTTTGTATTTATTGAACTTAGGTTTGTAGTATTTTTTGTTAATATTTGTAAATAGAATAATTTTGGCACCAAGCAGAGAAACACAGCAAAGAAAGATGCAGCTAGATCTCAATACTGTGTATTTTTAAACCATTGAAACTACACAAGCACAGCTCCTTCATTTGAAACAAAATGTTCTGAAAGCAAAAAGTGCACCCATCCACTAAATAACCAAGCGAATAATAAACTTAATATAAATATAAACAATATTTTAATAAGGAGGCACTCGATTTTTAGTAAGTAATTACGTAATAGGTAATTTCATGCAGAAATTCTAAATTAAGGGTCTGCCCACCTCCAAAAGGTCACAAGATAAATTTGGGGTTGATTTTGAGATCATTAGTGACGTCGGAAAGAACTAAAATCACAGCTGAACTGCAAAAGCTAGTTTTTGGCCTTTTCACTAATTCTTAACACCAGTTTAATATGAAACTGTCTTGACAACACACCATGGCATTGATCATTGTTTTAAAGATCTTTTTAATGTGAAATCTGAAAGTGAAATGTAACAGTCATCAGAGGTACATAAACATAGAGTAAATAGTCTAGTAAAATACAAGGAATTGTACAAGAGTGCAGTATTTGAGCAAATGTATTGTAGTTACTTTCAACCTCTGCAAAATACAAAATGAGGAAATATACCTCATTATTTCAGTATGTAGAAACACTAAATCTGTTATGAAGGCTGGAGGTGACCAACACACCTTACCGAGACCTGCGTGAAGCCTCTTTGTCGTTAGTCCTCACTAGTTAAAAGCTGTCTTAAAATACTGTGTGAGGCAATATTTACTTAGGTACTATCAGGATGGATGATTAGTATCATTTTGCACTGCAGGATACACTCATGATGAGGCCTCAGTGAGGATGGCAGGGAAGAGGGAGGCGGCGATACTGAGTATGGAGGTGGAGTAACACAGGAGCAGCCCGTTTGATGTGACAGCTGGTGATTGTAAGAATGAGGGCTGACACAGAGCCGCGGATTCCTCAGCCATGCCCACTCATCCAGCCAGACTGTCACTCACTCACTCAGAGATTCCAGCTCTGTTTACTCTTGTGTTATTAACGTGTGTGAGTATGTGTGACTCTGCGTATGTGTGTGTGTCTGCGTTTGTCCGCAGGCAATAGATCTGGGAGAAGTGACAGTGTGGCGTGGCCCTCCGTCAGTCGCCTAGTAAAGTGGCGTGCGTGTCAGCTCTCCTGACAGACGCTCTCATCCTGCTGGCCAACGATGGCGTCTGCAAATGTGGGACATGTCTTGTGACAGAGCGGCACAGCCCATACACGACAACACGGCATGCAGACAGGACATGAGCAGTCAAGTTTGATGTGAGGGGGTCACCGCTGAAGGCCGGGGTGCTCAGATGGTGACTGAAAGCTGCACAGCTGGAGATGCAGCGACTACGCTGCACCTCACTTACACTCTTTTGGTGCCCTAAATGGATGTTAAGCAAACCTGTTTTTGTCAGCGATGGGCTGACATGGTCCTTAAATTTCCCATGAGTAGAATGTAAACATTAATGCATCATTATCACAGGCATTTTGGGACAGTTAATGGACAAGATCACCACGGAGAAGAAACTACCTGCCTTTGACGTAGTTAACATTTTGCTGAATCTTCTGTTTCTTTGCAGCACAAAATATGAGGTTTTCTGCATAGAACTGCTCTTAACATCCAAGGAACTTCAAACTTTCAACTATTCTCATATTCTCTTCCTCGTCGTCTAACTGCATGGAGACAGAGGATCATCTCTAGACCCAAATGATGGTAAAATTAGCAGAACTAACTTTGGAAGAAGTGGCAATAGACATGGTTTTGGCTTTAATTCATTATCATGATATGAATGGCCAGTCCTGATTTCCATGCAGCCACTAGTTCATTATTTGCATTAGTGTTGAGTAACATTTGATAAATTTAGCCCTGCTGCCATACGGCTGATGGCAAACAGAATTGCTTAGTTAAAGTAAGGCTTAAAAGGGGCCATTATTATTATTCCATAGTCATTACATTGTGCACTAAACATTTACGATGCGGCACGTATCACAAGCAAATACTTGTATTGCTGCTTTAAAAACCTTTGAGATATAAGAACATATGAGATTGCACAATTTTTAATCAGATTGAAAAAGCAGACATGTTTCTCTCATCCTTGAAAATCGCCACTAAACAGACCTCATGGGAAGAATGTTTAATGACTTGCTATTTCCAAGGTCAAAAGCACACACTGAAATCTAACATCTAAGCCACCATCGACCTAAAAGTCCTAAAAGTGCTCAGAAAACACAACTCCACCTTCTGGCAGAGATCATGTGATATGGTGGGGAAAAGGCACCACAGCAACTAACAGTACAGCCTGTGGTCAGCTTCTTGAACCAGTGTTTCCGAGGTATACAATTAATTTCAACATAACTGAAAAATGTAGCGTATGTTGATTTGCTTCAAGCCATCCCATCATGCTGTTCTCTCCATCTGCCCACAGATGGCACTCTTTGCCACACCTGAGTTGTGACTCACACCACTAGTCTGTGCTCACATCAAGATCCTCTGGTTTCTTTTCAGATGCAAACGGTTTCATCCCCGCATTTTGTGCTTCGTTGCTCTGGCACTCGGTGAGGATGCACCACACCACCTCCCAGAAATGCCCTGGCCACACTTTATCATTGGTTGTAGCACAAACATGATGGATTCTATGAGCTGTTGATTTATTGATTACTGTCGTCAGCTAAGCTGTGAATACTCAAATAGTCACCATTACCTCCTGAAATCACCTGTCCACACAGGCTCTCTTTTCAAAAGTTGTAAATGATTTTTTTTTTTCAGCACTGTGGGTGAGTTTGAGATGATAATTGATTGAATATTTGTGGGGATTACATAACAGCAACTAAATTTGTGGGGTGTTCTTGCATTGAATGTGGCCATTCCAGGGTGTCACTTGATCAATCAGTCACTGAAGAAGAGGAAGGCCGAGCAGAATAGTGATGGTGAGGAAGAGAGGAGATGCAGAAAGCCCCTGACAGATGGGCTTTGTGAGTGAATCATTGACAGGGGCTTGCTAACGGATGCTGGCTCCATCAATAGCTCATAGCTTGTGTGATGAATTACTGCAGACAAACAATGCTGAGTGAGCAAATGTGTTTTTAACAAAGCCAGGTGAAAATATCATGGTTTCTTTTCAGGGCACCACCATATGTGCTCCATTTTTCTATGAAGGTGCACAGGCAGAGAGGCAACAGCAAAGCTTACAACACTTGTATCACCAGTTGTTTATCTTTGAATTTTAATGATTTATATTTATTTTTCCATTCATATATTGTATGGGAATGTTTCATGTTATCTTTGTATTTCTATTCAGCATTTGACAAATGTTGCAGGCAATTGATATATACAGTTGATGCAAGTTATTTAAAAGTGTTTTATGAGGAAACCACATGCAAGTAAAAAGTCAATAGGGAGTGTCTATTTGCACTCAGGTGAGAGTAGTCACCTGGCAGAAATCCTTTAGGGCAAACTTCTCCCAAGTGCCCAGATACAAATAGAACTGTTTGCTATGGACACCTGGTTACTAATGGTGCCTGCCCAAATAGAAATATGATGTTGTCAACAAAGGACATAGACAAAAAGAAAACCCTGCCAATGCAAAATTTAAACTTTACTTTTATTTGAATTCTTCCTTAAGAAAAAAAAGAGTAACTCAGCAAATGTTAACGCCTCCCTCTTCAAACTAATCCACTGCGCTGGCTTTGTGACTCCTCCTCCTCCCCATTACCACAGTCAGAGCTCCACCAGGTGCTGCAGGAAACAATAGTTGGCCCATACAGAGATCAATGCCAGGCCACTGATGGGCTCTCATTCCTTCACCAACAGACGTGATAAATGACATGGCCCATATGTTTCAGCAGTGGAGGCTCTAGCCACCAGCCCGCTTTGTCTCCAAAGCTAAAGGGGAGTTATGCTGGGGAAATGCAATGTGCACGCAAACACACTGAGGCACTCACCAGACTATGTAAAAAAAACAAATAATACAGGATCTATTGTATCTAATCATAGGTGATATCTACAGTATGATTAGACAGTATTTGCTAACTGAAGGCAAGCACAGGTTGTTTTTTTATTATATAGCCTATTTTGGCAACCACAGTGTGTGATTCTTTCATCCCTCTCCACACTCTTTTCCTTGGCAGCACTAAATCCTGATGTCTATACAGGTAACAGTGCTCTGGCCCCTGCCTCGCGTGTCCCAGGTGTCTTGTCAGCTGTCAGAGACGTCCGACAGCAGACAGGGATGGCATGACCAGCGGGCCGGGCCATGTTGGACGGGTCAGCCGTCAGTGTTGTGGACAGACAGGCATGTGGCAGTGATCGCCCAGTGACAGCCTGTCAGAGCTGCATGCCGTAGAGCCACCAACCAGCACTCGCCCCTGTCATCCCACCTGACTACAGACAGAGGAGAAGCTCTGAATTCTCAACTTGGCTTCCAGACTCCACTGCTTCCTTCCTTGCTGCTGTACAGTACTTCCATTGTGGCCTCTAAATTCTGATGACTTTTTATCTGTGAAATGCATTAGTGTGGTGGCCAGCTCAGTGCTGCTCTGGCTTGCAGTTTAATGTTTGCTTTGTGAAAAGGGGATTCAGTTCAAGTAAGTTTATACCTTCGGGGTAGATCTGAAAGAGCAGACAGTTGCAGATACTAACAGGAATCGTGCCAAGTGGTATAATTGCCGTTTTATAACAAGAGGAAACTACTGCTTGTGACCCTTTACCCTGATGGCAGAGTTTGTGTTTACCCCAAACCGCTCTCTGTCCTCGATTCTCTATGTTACTCTCTGACAGGTGACATTTGGAGCAGTTCAGGAGATGTATGTGCCATTTGTATCCATGGCAGGGTCAGAGTATGTTACATGACCTGCAGGACAGCAAGCTAGAGACAGATACTAATCTTGCCCAGAGATCAATACGGCAAAGAGAGGCACTGATAATTGACCACTGTCAATCAATCAGTGCTGTGTTTGTGTAGCCATTAAATGTCTCTTTGTTAAAAGTGGAATGACAGATTTGCTATGGAAGAGGGGGGATTTTTTTTTTTTCCGAAATGTTCTGAAACAATTGAGTTTTAAAATACGATACGGCAGACTTTGGCCTTTTGTTGCTATCAAAGAAATGTCACCTTATAGACAAGAGCTGTGAAATGTTTGCCATAAAATATCATTAGCTGAGCTTACATAACAACTATTGCTGTTTTAAGCCTGTCCTTACAAATTTATGAATTAATAAGACGAGTGTTTCATGGTTTGACATTTTGTTGCGCATAAAACCCTGTTGGAGGCTATCATTACAAATTCTCTGGGCAAAGATTGTACATAAACTCCCAATCATGAAGGCATTACTTACATAAACAACATTGTTTCCATGAACATGTCTGTGACTAGCGTGATTGAATACCAGTCTGTTGGAGGTAGCATGTCTGACAGTGTTAATGGGTGGTGTATTTTGCTGCATCTGGACTGGTGGTGCACCACAGAAGCACAAAAAACACAGATGCATAAAAAAAAATGCAAACACCTTTAGACATGCACACAGATACAGACACATACACCCACTCACACATTCACACACACAGACACACTGGAGGCATTGACTACAAGTGCACGTGATGCTCTGAGAGCAGGTGACATCAGAATATGCAAAAAAGACTTTGCCGCAGGCCAGAGATTTTTAATGATGAATCCATTCATTATAGAATAAGGTCATTATGCTTTTGTTGTCATGAAATGTACACATTCATCATCAGTCCACCCAGGACGGAGTCCATTGTCCCTCTTCTGCAGACGACCTTGGTTGGGAAATTTATTTAAAAAAAAAAAAAAAAAGCTACCACACACAAATACAAACAGAGACGTGTGCAAACATGCATACTAGTGCACATATAAACATCCCCAAGGACAACAAATATACACACTGTGAAATAATTTTCGAAACCATGTTCTTTTCACCACACGATTTATGAGCGAGAAAGAGAGAGGAAATGCAACAAAATGATGCTATTTTGTACGTGTTGTTCAGCTGTTTCATGTCTTTACCAGAGACCAAACCAGATATATGAGCCTGTAATGAAACATTTTATGCTAATTGTATTTGTTTATGAGCAAATTAATGGCAGCCATGCAAAACGGATGATGATGTGAGCACATACACAACATGATGGGATTCCTGAGGAATTCATTAGCTGTTTGCAGGTAATTAGAGGAAATAATTAAGGTGATTAGAGTGTATCATGTGCACACACACACATACACAATGTTTAGTATACATCAAAAGATCTCCCCTACCGCCCTCCTCAGTTTTCTGCAACTCTTTGTGGAAAGTGCTGACAGTGCTGTCTAGAATAACCCAAATACTGAATACAGAGAGATTTTTGATCCCTCTTTCCTCCCTCATCTTCTCCTTCCTCCTTGTTTGGAAGGTTCCCCTGCAGTCACAAATCCCTCATACTGAGCCCGGCCGCAATCTGACACCTGCAGAGGTGGCATATTGGTACACCAATGATACAATCAAGTGGAGGGCACTGGCAAGATAAATCAACAACCTGGACCCCTCCCAACACAGACAACACAGCATCAGACAATAGCCTGCTGTCCATCTGAATAGCAGGGTTATAATTTACAACCACAGATTTATGTAGAAATGCATCAAGCATCCAGCCATGCACATTCTGCAAAAATAAAAATGTTCATATGAGTAGCAAGAGCTGTAACATGGAGGGTAAAACCTACTGATTATCTGACTGTAATAAGCAAGCAGCCTCTTCTCCAGTGTAATTGGTCTGCAGTGGATCTGCAGCCGAAGCTCGTTAGTGTCACAGCAGAAATAATCACGCAGTAAAAACCCCTCCTGTGACTGATCACCATATATCATACAAGTACACACTCACAGATGCATGAATGATTCACTCACAAACACGCACATGCAAATACACACACACACACACACACACACACACACACACACACACATACAAACACAATCGTGATAGGTAGGGCTTTGGTGGTATAATGCAGATTTTCTGCATTAATGCAGGATCTAGAGAGAGGGTGCGTAATAGGTTGTCATGTGAGTTGGATTTATTTGGAAACGTTTTTATTGCTGTGTTGCTTTATAAAATAGTTTAAAATGGGTGCTTTGCTTCAATCATCTCTGAGGGTTAAAAACTTTGAAATACAGCAGGAGTGCCTATGCAAATGCAATTTTACCCACTGAAATATGAGATATACTGTATATGAATTTTCTAAAACTGATAAAGTTAAATATGCTATGTCATTTAAAGCATTCAAGTTCAAAAATATGAGATTTTGTTGATGTATGACTTGAGACTGCCACGTTCTCTACCTAAACAAAGATTTATTTCTCTTTTATATCATTATTTTTTCATATGTTTCCTAATATTTCTTTTTCCAAAGGAAAAAAAAAAGTTTTTTGTGGTCTTTTTTATGAATATAATTTATATTCTTAAATCAGATGTATGAGTCAGTCTGTACTTTGAAATCAAGATTCATTGAAATAAGTAGGTGACGTATGCATTGTCTGTCTCTAGTATAGCCTCCACGGTGTTCACAGGAAACAGCCTGTCCAATCTTTATTGATTGCTGTATAAACATCTGGGTTTAATATGGCTGCAAGTTTTTCTTGACACATGAAGGAGGTTGATTTCAGCCTTGAAAACAATTGCAGCAGCATATCACCGACGCCACTGATGTGCTAGAGGAAAGCGGTTCTACACGAGCGCTCCCATGAAGAGAAATCCTGAGTAAATGGCAATGGAGCTATAACACTTAAAACAGTATGGACCTTTTCGTTGTTTAAGATGAAAAGCAGTGTGTGCGGGTGTGCGTGCGTGCGTGCGTGTGCGTGTGTGTGTGCGCATGCATGTGCGTGTGCGTGCGTGTGTGTGTTTGTGTTTGTGTGGGTGTGTGTTGTGGGGATAGGACGACACTAGTCCTGATTCGGAAAGGGGACCTAGACCTACACAGCCTCTGAAACAATCGGCGACATTCAGGTATACACCACCTGTACCAGCAGTCATTTAAATGTCCTCCCGGCCGTTGTAACATCAGGAAAATTCAATCACCCTGTCTGCTGTTGGAGGGACAATGTTCTCTGAGATTACTTGCAAAGAAACTTAATAGCTAAGAGCATTAAATGCTGGTTGTTGCTAGCACCACTGCCAATAGTGAATAAATGATTTTGGCAGTGTATACAGACAGGAAAATCAATACCAAAGGGTTTTCTGTGGTGTCGGGCTTCTTTATTCATGTAAACATGGGAAGTGGTTTTCTTCACACCTCAAAGCAAGATTACCTCTCGCCGCTGGAGGCCTGCCCATGTGCAGAGGAAGACATGGCTCTCAGCTTGAGTCTGCCACCTATTCCAATATGATGCATGCAAATAGCAGGCGATTTTTTTTTGGTTGCATGCATTACATGTCAATGTAGGAGACAATCACAGCGTTAATAACTGAGTGTTCAAGCATAACTGTTGCACATTTAATAGCAGATGGCTTGAAGGCACTGCGATATCAGTGATAAGCTAAAGCTATATGTCCTGAAGTGCCTGTGTTATGTTTAGTCTCAGCTGCTGGCTCTTTTGCGGCCCTGTCCCTCTCTCCATATCTCCATCCAGACTCCAGTTAGGGGGCAATTGGAGGGACAGAGATGGGAGGCTGAGAAAGAGACGGAGGAGGTGGTGTGAGGGGGCTACTGCTCAGCCATAGTGACCGGGTGAAAAGGCAGTGCAGATGTAATTTGTCCTCAATGGCTGTTTGGGAAGAGTAATTGTGGTGACACTGGTGGGTCGATAGTATAGATTTTTTGTTTGGAGTGCCCTGTGTGTGTGGTGCTAAGGGGAGGCCAGGAAATATAACACTGCTGCTCAAATACAATAAAAATGGATCGAGGGTGTGGTGGTTGTTTGCAGAGCTGGTAGCCATCGCTTGGCCATGGATGTCATACTGTAGCTGCTATGGTTATCAAATACACCCCGCCGTTCTACCCTATTAACACCAAATGCTCAAGGCTTCAAACAGGTCTTTCAAAGAGGTTTAAATGCTAGAACAAAACCATCATTTAATCGTGTTTCACTGGAGCAAATGGTTGTCCAAATAAACCATACAAAGGAGTGGCCGTGTGTTGATACAAATGATGACATTTTATACCCTTTTCAAACTTCCCAGGAAACAATCCCACATTGACAATAATGCACACAATAGAGCACTCAAAATGGGCTAAGTGCTCAGACAAGAATGCTACATTGTGTCTTTTAATGTAAAGGAGAACATGGAGTGTTTGTCCGAATCAGAGAGTCGAGCTGACTGACCCTCATTCCAGTCACTGCACAATAGCGATGGGGGATAAAGAAAAAGCCTAAGGGGAGGCCAGTGATTGCCAACTGTGAAGCCCCACTCGAATCTAACATAAGAGGGCAACGGGGTGTGGGCACGATGGGTTTTTCCACCTTAAGAAATGTAATGAGGGAGAAGAAAAGGGTTTATGGCACATTGCAGAGACATACACCGTCCATCTAGTAGTGCATACAGCATCACAGGGGGGTATAAGGTGTAATATGCAAAGGATAAACAGACCTAGGTTTGCATGAAGCAGCTATTAGGCACAACTTCGAGACAAAGAACTACCTGATGTGGTTAAAATGGTGCCTAAACTTCTTACACCATAGTCACTTGCCAAAAATATGAAAAAATAATAGTGAAAGTTTTACACTCAAACTTTAAAGCAAAGCAAGATCTTACCATTGCCATGAAAAGGAATAATTCTAGTCCCCTTTACATCTAAGCTGGTACATTACACAGTAAATTCCAATGGGGTGAAATATGTGGATGTCACAAAGTATTAAATTTAAGCTTAAAATTATGTTATGTACTGTATTTCATCCTTCTCCTCCTCCATCATTTTAAGTTCTTCAGGCGGCAAATCCTTGTGTCGTTTTTCATTTAGTTTTATTTTCATCTCTGTTTCTTTTTCTCCAGCTGCACTTTGTTCGCCATAGTTGTATTCACAAATAGATTGTAAGAAATGTTACGATCAGCCACTGGTGTGTTCTTCTGTCACAGCTGATAATGAAGCTTTACTAATAAACTTTGCTTATTAGTGTTGCTATGGTTGCAGGCTGGTCAGAAAAGCATTCAGCCAGAGCATGGTAAAATGTGCATTTAGAAACACTCACAACAACACGTATGCAGGTGCACATAACAAATGTTACATTAATCAAGTAAAAAAAGTGACACCGAAGGCCTCCTTGTTGGTCTCCTAGCACCTTTCCCTATTCTTGTCACAAACACATGCACACACAAACATGCACAAATACAACTATTTTGTATCATTGTGCAATCCGATTTCCACCGTGCTGATAACAGTGTATGTCTTTTTTTTTAATAGGACACATTCAACCACAATAGGGTCACCTCGTTGGACACAGTCAGGCTAGTTCAGTCTGTGTCAACCGTGTCATCTCATATCAGATCCTATTTCACTCCAAAGCAGTGCTCTTTGGGTAAAACCATTAACAGAGTCTACAGACACAAACAGGACCACATTTTGACACTCAGCCATCGTCCTGACGAAACTGAGTGCGACACCTGACGTGGGGAAAAGGTCACACAATTTGTCAAAGAGACAGGGGTGCCTCAGATGGAGGACATGAGAACTCAAAAATGGACGCCTCCCGACGGTGTTGATGGACACATGGCTGAAGCATGGCCTTCTGGGAGCGGTGGGAGGAGTGGGTGTCCTGCCGGGAACTGTCCCTTCCTGTTCCTCCGGACCACTGACGAGTTGTGTCCTCGCTGATCTCACATGATGAGGCTCACGCTAAGTAGACAAATCAAATGTGGATATGGTGTCACATAATCAGAGCTGACTTGATTGTTGTCAGTGCTCACGAAACCTAAATGAGCAATCTGGAATGTTAGATAATTATTTACAAAATAATTATATAATGATTAAGCTGCATATAAACGATAGTGTAGCAGCTTATCCAAAACCTGTCATATTCGACTGAAAAGCAGCATTTTAGCAATTTGATACTCGGATAGTTGTTAAAATTAAAAAAAAAACCAACAACTGTATGTGTGTACAAAATGGATACTGTTAGTTCATTTTTCTAAGCCTTAGATATTTTAAGACATTTGGACTTAAAGGCTAAAGAATAAGAATAAAAAGATGAAGACAAAAGAATGAAAATATTCGAAGAGCTGTTGATTAACAAATAATCGTCAGCATTTGTACATTGCCTATTAAGCAAAAATATTTTGACATTTCCACTATTTGTTAAAAAAAATTGTTGTTTTTAGATGTTTATCTGTTTACAAATTTGTGCAAAGCTCAGAAAATGGTCAGCTGCTATTAGTTTCATTACGCTTCCATACATTAAACCGGTGTCAGTTTCATCCAACCCTCAGCAAGAAAGCAAATGAGTATATTTCCCAAAATATTTCTTTAAAATTGTGTGTGTAATTAGCTGTGCAGCTTTACCCAGCAAGCCAGCAATATTGTGTTTTAGTTCAGTTTCAACAGTTTCGACAGTCTGGGTGGACACAGAGTTGTTGCTTCTAGTTGCGTTGGCTGTACGGTTGAAGGGCCAGATTTCAACACAACTGTGGGTATCAGGATGTGACATTATTCAGTTCTTACTTATTCTTGCGCTTACTTTGTTGACATGTTTGCAGAAATATCTAGTTTATAAGGTTGGTTCAACCCTCTAATTTAAAAATGAATCAAGAAGAACAACATTAAACATGCAATTGATTAGTGTCAGAATGTTCTCTTTTGATGGATGAAAATTTAAATATTTGACCCATTTCATGTTTTCCTATTTCCTGGTTGGGTTTTTTTGTCATTTTTTTATTTCAATAAAGTCTTAGAATGGAATATCAGGACTTATTAATTTTACTGTAAGTGGATATTTGTGAAAATACAGTGATGAAAAAGAATGTGGAATTTGGGGTGTAAAATGGGGTTTAGGCCTGACAATGGCGCCCATGTTGTGCTGTTGATATACCACAATTTACACTTCCAGGTTCCTTGGATGAAACCGGTTCTACAAACATGCGGTGTAAGCCAGTGTCATGGTGGCACCTTTGATGGTGGGCTTTACACTGCATGGCAGATTTTTCAGTTTTCCATGAAACAATAGGTTCAGAGGAGCAGACGAGCAGAATGCCAAGGGCCAGATAGACACAGAGAGCTACAGAGAGCAAGTGAGGCAGGGAGGGAAAGGAGAGGATGGTGAAAGAGAGATAGTGTCCCTGGGGCCCCATTAGAGGCAGTTCTGAGGGCCTGTGACATCTGACTGGATCAGTGTTGTTCAGTCGGAGGCTCTCCTCTTATCCACTCCTCTACTGGAGTCAATAAACACATCACCTACACACAAACACATACACACAGCAACTGAGCCTCTAGGGTGAACACCAGATTAGTTCATTTAGAGAGGGTTTGATTCTTTCTCCTTGAAGGTACACAGCTTACTAAGGACTTAATGAGAATGTCAGTGCAGTTGCATAGTACACTTACAATCTGACATTTAAAAGGCATCATTTTGGAAATTCTTGCCATTTCAAGCTTGGTAGATAAGATCTTTTTACATGCTTCATATGTTTGGAGGAATCTAAAACTTTTGGTGTTCAAAGGAGGCAGTTAACAGCAACACAGCCTAACAGAAAACCAACTGACGAGTGGTAAACACTTTCTTCTCCACATTGACAGTGAGGTGGCACCAAGCAGGGTGGAACTTTGAAAGTCAAGCGGTCCTTTATCCATCCCTGCTCTGACCTTTCTGCTAGGCTGCCCTGTATTCACTGGCTGTCAGTGTGAATTTGTCAGGAGCCATCCGTCTCTGTCCACCTCCACCCCCCAGCCCAAATCCCTGCCGACCCATTAGCCGACAGGAACCGGGGAGCGGCAGCATGGCCAGCCTATGGGGGCCTCTCCTCCCTTCCTCCTCCATCCTGGTATCCACGTAGCACACAGCTCACCCAGGTACCCCAGAGAGGTGAACCTAGCGCTCTCTCTCTCTCTCTCTCTCTCTCCCTCACTTCCTCTCTCTCACTTTGTTTTTATCTATATGTATATACATATATACATCACTTATGTATATACACTGACAGGTGACATGAATAACACTGATTACTCATTAACATGGCATTTATCAGTGGGTAAATTAGGCTGTAACTGAACATTTTGTCCACAAAGTTTATGTATTAGAAGCAGGAAAAATGGGAAAGTGTAAGGATTTGAGCGACTTTGACAAGGGCAAAATTGGGATGGCTAGACTACTGGACCAGAGTATCTCCAAAACTGCAGCTCTTGTGGGGTGTTCTCTGCATGGCACCAGGATGCACTATTGGAAGGGGGCAAGTCGGGGGAGGCAGTGTGATGCCTTGGGCAATGTTCTACTGGGAAACCTTGGGTTCTGCCAAGTGGATGTTACTTTGGCATGCACCACCTAACAGAGCATTGCTGCAGACCATGTACACTGATCAGTATATTCCCTGTATGTAGTGTATATACTGTGTATGTATATAATATATAAAGTATACTGTATATACTCATGTGTAGTGCCTCCACAACAACATTCAGAAGGTTGATGGTCTTTTATTCATGCTGACAAAAAATCCCATCTGAGGTTAATTTTTCTGACATGAAGCCAGAATTTGATTTGCAGGTCCAATGTTCAGGTAGAAAGGCAGACGAAAAGTGGAGACAGGAAGAATTTGAAAAGAGGGCGTGAGGAAGAGACAGTAAGTGAGAGTTTGGAAAAAGTGATGCAATTGTGGATGATAGAGGGATAGATGGATAGCTGTAGCAATGGAGGAGGAGTAGCAAGGTGGAGGGAGGAGAAATAGACAGTGGGAGAGGGAGGGAGAGGGGGCAGTAACATGTGATTAATGGATGGGTGGTAGTGGGGAGGTTGAAGCAGACTGGGAGAGAGCAGAGTGACAGTAATAAAGTGAACCTGCCTCCCATTCATCTCCCTCAACCCATCTCCCGTCTGACTGGTAGGGCTGTACACACTCTTGACTAATGCCATGCGCCGCATGCGGGCATAGACAGGAGTGCCACACACCACTTTTGGCTGCTATATGCCGCTACATAAACGAATACACGCCTTCTCTTGGAATCTCATCATCAGCTCCAAGCCTGTCCCTGATCATTCATCAGCCGAGATGGCTTATCAAGAGATCAACACTACCTCATCTCTTTTTATCGCTTCTAAATCATATTCTGTATCAGACTCATCTGACGTAAAACAATTGCTACCATCACTTTAACAACAGGTCAAACATTGCAGCTGTACTTGCTGTGGGACACATGACCTTTTCCCAAATGGAATGTGCGCTTTGATGCTTTTTGCATTCAAGTCATATCCTAACCAGGTGATGATCTGCTGTATTTTGGTACTTTTCGTCCTGGATTCCAAGCATGAGTCGGTAAACTGGCAGCTCAGGGTAAACAGTGGTGTTTAGTGACCTTCCCCCTGACTGCTGTAATGAGATGCATATCCCAAATGTAGCCTCATTAACCTGGCCTGAGCTGCTTCAGGTCACGTGTTCTACATTGATTCTGCACTGGGGAAGCGTAACCCCTCCATAATAGGGTTATGTTAGGGTTGTTACCTGCGCTCATAACACGCTACCTTCACTCAGACTTTCTGTAATTATAATAAATTAAACATGGCTCATAGTGGAGATGATGAACCTGAATATTCATCCTTCTGGGATTGTGTGTTGCATTTAAAGTGAACCTTGCGTGACCTTGCAAGTGAGTCGTATCCTCACCCACATCCCCCATCCCTCTTCTCCCTCCCTAACGAATATATTATTACAGTCACTCCTGCTTATTTGCAGGTGAGTGTGATGTTGAAATAACTTGTAAGTGAGCAATCATTCATCTTTCAGTCAGTTTCCTTTGCACACCACGAAATCACAATGTTTGAAGCCCTGAGGCCTCCAGCAAAAATAAAATGTATGACTAAATTGGCTTAAATTACTTAGGCACTGACTTGATAAAATACCCTCTGTGTTATTTCAATCATTAGAGGTTTTAATTGCTTCAAGGTATAATGAACACATTACTAATTGATAAGAGAACTGGTAACAGTAAAAATCTCTCTTCAATGGGCCCCACCTGCATGGGGTAAATCTGTCTTCATATCAGCCACATGACTTTTGCCCAGGCAGACAATAGATTAAACAATGAATGAATGATTTATTAGTTGTCGTTGTCATGCTATTTAGATGGATGGGTGTACATGCGGCATGACCTCACTTCCTTGTTCTCTGCCTTGTATTCGAGGGTATGAAGAGAGGAGAGCAGTGGAGCGGGAGATGTTGGCAGGGCGGGGCAGGTCAGGCACACCACTGGCCACTGACAGGACCCAGCCACTTGATCAATGATCCCTGGATTTGATATTGTGCCGGGGTGTGAGGTTGCTGTGTGTGAACTTCAAATATGGAGGGGCCAAGATGTGTGTCTGTAAACTATATCTTTGTGTGTGTGTGTGTGTGTGTGTGTGTGTGTGTGTGTGTGTGTGTGTGTACTTGATGCCTGTGCATGTTAATGCTTATGCTGAGTTATGTGCCAAGTCCTCCAGGGCTAACATTTGAATCTTTGGTCTGACCCATCAATCTGCCTCTTGT
>CAAKHG010016420.1:0-11751 GCA_901007715.1 Dactylopterus volitans | reverse complement strand
GGGGGAGGGGGGTTAGGGTGGGTGGGTAATCAAAGATAATTGTCAGAAATCATTATGACGTTTGATTGTGCACCTGCATTCCTCAGTTGACGCCTTCACATTTGCGGCGAGGGATTTTCCGCACAATTGCTTTGTCACTGCTTTATGTCTGCTTTATGTCTGCCATGTCTATAATGATAATAACAACATGATAAAAATAATATTAATCATATAATTTGTAATTCTCAGCGCAGCGCTTGCTGCAGTTTGAAGTTCCATGGAAATTAGCCTCCCACAGAGTTTGAATTTGAATTTCTAATTGAAGGTTCCCATGTGTCATATAATGGAGTTCTCACTCTGCCGACATCGCATGCATCAACAGATTAAAAGCATTTTATACAATGATGAGGATGTTAGTCCTCTGAGGGGAAAGTGAATTGACAGTTCATATTTATTCCTCTTTTCAAAAAAAATGCCTTTTTATTTAAGCAACGGAAATAAAATCCAGTCCTTGACCTTGTGTTTTTCGTGCAGAATTACAACAGTCAAATTGGACATAAATCAATAGGCCATTCAAATGAATTGAGACAAAGCCGCAGGTCCACAATGAGGTAAAGACAATTTTTGAAAATTTTCACCTCGGGGTACAAAATAACTAATACTCAATCACAAAATATGCCGCGTGCTTTCCTTCCCTCAAACGCAGTTTCTATTCTGGCTCTCCTGTCACTTGCAGAGGACGTTTGACAGCTGGAGACATCCATTGCATGATTCTTGACACAGCGGAAGTTTAATTAAAATCCTAACAATGTATGAAATATACCGTATGTTCTGTATCAAGCGGAGAAGTAGTGAAGGCAGGCCGCACACGTCTGCATCGCCGCCAGCAGCCAATCGCCTCTGCCGCTTCCAGTCAATTGGACGCATGTTGTAACTACCCGCGCAGACATGAGAGCCCTGATGTAAGTCGTTCCCCCGTCATCATTTTAAACTCACACTAACACAGCCGCCACCTCCACAGCTCCTCCTCCTACTTTTTTTTTTCTTTTTTTAAAAGTTTTTCTCTCACACTCGTTTCATTGAAGTAATAGCAATAGTGTTTAGCATCCTCTTCTAAAGTTACTATCATGTATTGCCTTGTAAAGTGTCATGGCGGCTGCTAGCTTCCTCAGCAGGGTTAAAGGTGCAGTTGGATGCTCTGATGCTTCTTTTATGATGATGAAGCCTCCTGAACTAAGCCATTACACCAAAGATACAAACTTCGGGAACTATACAGTTGCCATTGTTCTGGACAAAAGTGGTACATGTTGCACAATTGTTCACTTTTTACTGTTGTATAACCCATTTGATTTATCCCACATTCCTGGCACACGTGCAGTCTCATCAGGCTAAAATACGTACAGATGATTAGCATTATGTTTCTTTTTGAAGGTAATGTTTCAGCACTTGCTCCCACAACTGCTCAACAGAATGGGAAAAGACAGAAAGGAGCCAAGAATCAGTCAGTAAAATTTCTGATGTATTCATCTTTTTTTTTTGGAGATCTGGACAAGTAAATCCAGTCATGAAAGTCAGCTGCTGTAAACCCTTCTCACTTTTCAGGCCGTAAGAGGATTTTTGAAGTTTGTGTGATGATCATAAAAACCCAAGCTGTTGGAGTGTCAGGATCCTGCGTCATATTTGCCATCCACATCGAGGTCTTTGAACTTGTGACACAAGATGACTTACTATATTATACTGTACATGGTGGGATCTTGGAATGGAAAGACAGCATTAGAGGCGCTAGCATTCAAAAACCCTTCAAAGCCTCTTCTTGAATAGACCTTATTGCGAATTATTGACAATGTGTCACAGTAACCGTACACTGACGTCACGACTGATAATGGGATGTAATAGAGTCAGTGATGCACCAGTAACTCGATAATCAACATTTAAGTACAGTGAAAAGAGTTTAGCTGAAACACAGGAGCGAGAAATTGACATTAAACACTGCAACATGCACCGAGCAGCCATAAAATTATGACCACTGACAGGTGAAGTGAAAAGCACTGGTTATCTGGTTGCCATGGCAGTTGTCAGTGGGTGGGATATATTAGGCAGCAAGTCGACATTTGTCCTAAAAGTTGATGTGTTAGAAGCAGGAGAAATGAGCAAGGGAAAGGATTTGAAGGACTAGATGGCTAAATGACTGAGTCAGAACATTTCCAGAACTGCAGCTCTTGTGGGATGTTCCCGGTCTGCAGTGGTCAGTACTTACCGAAAGGGGTTCAGGGAAAGAAAAGCTGTGAACTGGCATCGTGGTCATGGGCGACAACTCTCACTGATGCATGTGGGGAGTGAAGGCTGGCCCATCTGGTCCGATCCAACTCCAGCTCACATTGCAGAAAAAGTGAATTCTGGTTCAGATAGAAAAGTGTCAGAACACACAGTGCATCACAGTTTGTTGCGTATGAGGCTGCGTAGCTGCAGACCAGTCAGACCTGTCCAGTGCTGAAAGCACCAACAATGGACACATGATCATCAGAACTGGACCAGGTGAAAGAAGGTGGCCTGGGGAACACATGGCATCAGGATGCACTATGGGAAGAAGGTGAGCTGCTGGAGGCGGTGTGCCGCTTTGGGCAATGCTCTGCTGGGAAACCTTGGGTCCTGCCATTCATGTAGATGTGTCTCTGACACATAGCACTGACCTAAGCTGCAGACCCTGCACACACTTTCATGGAAACAATTTTCCGTGCGGACAGTGGCCTCTATCAGCAGGAACAATGCTCCCAACCACAAAGCAACAACGGTTCAAGTATGATTTTAGGAACACACACACAGTTTAGGGCGTCGACTTGGCCTCCAAATTCCTCGGATCTGAGGCCAATCGAGCATCTGTGGGATGTGCTGGACAAACAAGTCTGATCCACCGAGGTCCCACCTCACAACTTACCGGACTTAAAGGATCTGCTGCTAGCATTATGGTGCCTGATGCCACAGTACCCCTTCAGAGGTCTAATGGAGTCTGGGCTTTGACGGGTCAGTGCTGTGTTGGCGGCAAAAGAGGGGCCTACACAACTCTAGGCGAGTGTTCATAATGTTATGGTTGATCAGTGTATTTTCAGGCTTCCTATAGACACCCATCAGTGATAACAGGGAGAATAATGCAACACCTCTGCAATAAATTATCCCTTCAAGAGGAGTTTTATGTTTACTTTAAATTTAATATTTTGGTCATCCTACTCATATGAATTAGGGTGATACATTTTTAGGGACACCTCTCAATACAACATATACTGAGAGTACACAGCACCGCAAATTACAGGCCCAATAACAATCATTAAAACAGGTCAACACCTCTCTCAAACAAATTCAATTAAAAAGTCAACACAAAGCTCCTCCTGAAGGGAGAAGGGGTTTACTGCAGGGGTGCTGCATTATATTCTACGGTAACCAAGCATATAGATGATATATACGGACTAATACTGATGAGGATGCTTTCCAATTGGCCTGAATAGGAGCCCTGCTGTGTCTCAAACAGCAGCTGATGCAAGGAATCCAGAATTCCCTTCCTTTTCCTTTTTTGTAAATTAATAATTTACTTTGGTCCAGGAGAAGAGGGAGAGGAGTGCAAAATCTGACCTTCAGATTTCATCCCACCAATTTCTCTGGTCTTTCAAGGAAGCATGAAACTAATTTGGGCCTGGGAGCTTTGCAGCTTCTCCCTTTAATCTTCTGCACTTGATGAATATTTGGGGGAGTGAGGTTAAGGTTTAAGGGGTGGAGGGAAGAAAAAAGCGAGAGTAACAGAGGGAAGGATGAAAAAAAAACAGAATGTGAGGAGCCTGGAATGCTTGTTTGTAAGCTGCTCAAAGAGAATATATACACAAATTACAGACAAGAGGGATGTATGGCATTGATTTAGTGCATCTAATGACCAAGAAAATCGAGAGGGACAAATCAGGACAGTGTGACACAAACGCACAAAGCAGGGAAATACCATTACTTTGACAAAAGAATAGAGAGAGAGAGAGAAATGTTTCATGTTAGGCCTGCCGCATCCTTTGCTGCAGGGATCATGTTATCAAAAAGCATGTTAAGAAGACCATGACCGGCATGTTAGAGAGGGAACAGCACCCACTAGCAGCAGACACCCGCAGATATGTATTTAAGTGTAATATAGTGGCAAGAGAAGCAATGGCAAAAGATGAGAGGCAGAAGGAGCGTGCGGAATGCCTTTGTTGCAGAGTGTAATGTAGCACAGACAAATAGTGATGTTTAGTTGCCTGGAGGAGTAAAAAGAGCTTTTAAATGAATACTCACTCTCCAGGAGGTGGCGGCGGCGGCGGCGGCGGCGGCGGCAGTGGTGGCTGGTGTGCTGCTCAGACACGGGATGCTGTTGTGTGACTGTGCGACATGTAAAACAAATTTATCCAACTTAAAAGCAGCTCCTATATGGTTATTTTCCGAAGAGTAAAGGAAATTCAATGGGCAATTGAAGTAATAGCTGCTTGTTAAAAAGGTGATTTAAAAAAAAAAAAAAAATCATAATACTCATGTTTAGAATAAAATAGAATGTTATTTAGATCGAGATGATACAATTTAACATACAAATACAAAGATGAGACTGATTTGCTGTACAGAGAGTTTATAACTGTTGCTAATTTTGAAAACTCCGAGTTGGTCTTTTACATGACCAACATAATCAGCACGATAAAACGTAAATGATCAACATACCGAAAATACACCACAGAGCATAAAAAAAATACATATGCAGAATCATCACAAAAAGCCTTTAAATTTAAATTGAATTTAGTTACAGTGGCGGGGTAGGCCCCTGCCTGGGTTTGATTGACAGCAGTTGGCTGCCAGTGTTACATGAGACACCAAGTAAATCATCTCTTCTGCCAACGACAGAACACTGAAGCTTTGCACAAAGTTTGGCTGGCTGGAGCAAAATCCATTGATGATACCAAACAAAAACAATATATAAACGGTAGATACGGCGTACACATTTCTCTCGCAGAGTTTCTTACATTTCCTCAAAGGAGAAGATGGAACAAGTCAATTTCAAAGCGGATCGGTGTGAGGAAATAACACTAAGAGGTACAGGCCGGTGTGTCTATGCATGCAGTTGTTTTCAGTGGCTGATATCTGAACATTTTTTTTCAACTACTAATCATAGATGCAAAATCTTTATCAATCATTTTTTTGACTTGCAGACATTCTTTTCAACACATTTAGAATTATTTTATATGTGCGACTGACCTTCCCTCCTTATCTATGTTTCTCTTTTCCCATCTCTTATGTCTCCCTCCTCATTCCATGTCCTGCTCAATCATGACTGTTTGTCCCAGACGAGCACACACACACACACACACACACACACACACACACACACACACACACACACACACACACACACACACATACACGCACACGTACACGCAAACACAAACACACACACACACAAAACAAGTCGCTATACAATACCTCCAATCTTCAATATTCTGTCACTGATGCCAGATTCAAAAACGTATGACTAATGTGGAGTGATGGACTGAGGACAGAGGTCAGTGTTACAGAAACCTGCACACTGCCTGTGATTTTGTGTGTGTGCGCGTGTGTGTAATGAATAAGGGGGTTGTTTAGTTTCATTGTCACTCACGCTGACATTGGCACTGTAGCACCAAAAGTCATGAGAGTGGATCCAGATACAAGACGCAATTTATTTACATTTGCATTTCATTCAACCAAACCCGAATGCCAGTCTAAAGATCAGATGTATCTAATCCAGGCTGGAAAAATGGTAAAGAAAAAAACTGACTTTGATCGTTCACAGGAAATAGAAACAGCCGATTCCCACTGCAGTGTAAAGCCCTAAAGCCACTGGTGGGAATATTACATAGGAGTAGACATAGATTGCAGGATATGCAGGCAGGATTACTGACACGCGGCATTGTCCTTGACTGTTGTTGGAAACGAAACACATCAAAAAGTCTCGGAGTGTCCAGAGCAACAGACAGACAACTGTGGCAGCCATTCAGACGGATCCATATGGGGGTGAAGGGTCATGTTCTGGCCCGAGAGAGGGTCACTCCTGACGCCTCAGATCAAACCCCCGGTCTCTCGGCGAGCCTTTATGTTTTTCTTGCAGATACAGCTGACCTTACAGCACACAGCAGAAAACCCATGTGCCTCTGGGCCCAGTGAATACATGTTGTGAATGCCCCTGTCACAAATGACTAAATAAAAAAAAATAGTGTCAAATATGAGCACCAAGGTTCAAGGGATATTTTTTCGTGAGTGGTGCTTTAGCTCAGTGATTTGAGCGCAGTGATAAGACTGTCAGGGTTAGAAGTTCAGTTCCCTTATGGGCTGTCTGCGCTGAAATCTGCTAGATATGAAAGTATGTGGATAAAAGGACCCTTCAGACAAGAGATGCTAAGTTGTGGCTACAAGCGTCAGCATTTATTTCCAATTTTAGGTTATAAATTACATTCTGTGTGCACTTATGTGTCACTCGCCTTTCAATCTGGCTTCTCAGAAACTTTCTGCAGTCATATTATTAACCGCTAATTTCTCAAGATGTACCTGATAACTCAAAAATACCATACCAGAGACTGGAATCAATGCAACGCTGACAGACTTTATTTCAATATGATCTGCTCAGAAGCAAACCGCTATCCACAAATAGTCAACTTGCTGTGGAGAATTCAGCCACTTAAGGAGAAGCTTCTCATATTCCAGTATTAACTCCATGCAAACTTATTGACAGATCTCAAAATAGCTTGAGGCAACCGCAGTGGAAGATTAACTTCGAGAATTTCCTCAGTGTAAGTTGCCAATACAGAGATTTAGGAGAAAAAACATCATAACTTTGAGTCTGTCACTCAGTACTTTGCTTTGCAAAGATTATATAATTCTGTTACATTCTCTCAATACAAGAACCTGTTTATTCAAAATGTCTGAAAACAGGTGTCACATACTGTTGATACCAGTCCAATAATCTTGCAGAAAGAAGTTTGGACTATTGGTTGGTTATATTATGTTCTCATACAGCCTCTGCGGGAGGTAATGTTTAATACCGCGGAATCTAAGTTTGAGATTTATTCTCACGCTGTTCTCCGCGTGCGGCTTTTTTTTTTAGGAGAAATAAACATAGAATCGGTTAAAAGTGACATCTTTCTGAAATATTGGTTGCGCTTAAATGGCTGAACCATTTTTAACCTTTCATGATGAAGTAAATGTTTCTAGCTGGTGCTGATTGCCATGTAGCCACTATCTTATTTTCTGTTTGCTAGTCGTTGCTATGGATACCATTAGGAGCTTTCAGTAACATGGCAAATTGAATTTGATAGTAAATGCGAGTCTGACAGGGAACCACTCTAAGCACTGCCGCTGTCATTATTCTATAATTGTGCTATCAACATTTACTGCGCAACATTTACAACATACTGATAAGTTAAAGCAATATCTACACAGAACAGAATAGATGAGCTCCCCAGGTCCTTCTCTTCTCATTTTGCTTCATGTAAAAGCAAATGGAGCCGACTGCACCTAGTTGTTTTAAGTGTATCTTTTAGTCTGGGTTGAATTTTCAGCCATCTGACAAAATGAGCGATCGAACCCAAGTATGGACTTAAAAGGTCGTGGCTTCCCTTACGTCACCGCCTGGCTGTAGAAGGAAATAATCCCCATGCCTTACAAACTCTCAGAGGCTGAGAAGCAACTGCAGGTGATCCCAGTGATCCTTGCACAAGCCTTCCGCCATCCATGCTGGAGTTTGAGAGGTTGGACGTCACTGCTCCCTGCACTGTGGACACTGCAACTTCTCCAGATGCTGCTTCGGTTTTGCCTGCTGAAGCCAGGGCTGCGGTCGTCACTGCCCCTGATCCGGACCCTTAACTAAACCTGGGGCCCTGGTCAGTTCTACTCCATCACATCGAGAGCCTTGGGTCATGGTTGACAACTGCACAAGACGCCGGAGGGGGGTTTGACCCGTCCAGCTCCTGCAGCATGGTGGGTCCAGTTGATCTCCATCACCCCTGGCCCACTACACCAGGTTGACCCTCACTCCCCAAGGCGGTTCACTCAAGGCCAAATTTCATCCCACCCCCATGATGCTCTTCTGACCATACACCTCCAATGGTTCATTCACAACAAGCACAGGAAGCACCAGTGGCGGATTCTCCTCTAACCACCTCTGTTGTGGTGAAGCACGGCAGGAGAAGATCAACAAAAACACAGTGTTTCCCTGGTGCTAAGATGAAAGACAGCCAGCTCCAAAACTGCCATTCCTCTGTAAAGTGTTGGAAAAAATTGGTTTTGACGACACCTGGCAGTGAGGAACAATTACATTTTAGAGAAGTTTCCAAGTGGATTTCATAAGCAACATAGGACAGGAACAGCCCTTCTCTGTGGAACAAATGACCTGTTAACAGTTGCCGACTCTGGTCACCGCACTGTTCTGGTGCTGCCTGACCGAAGTGCAGCGTCTGACACTAAACAGCACAACGTTCTCTTTAAGAGACTGAGGAAATGAATGAGTAGCATTGAAGTGGTTCTCTGACTATGTGGCATAAAAATATATATTTTTTCATCTCGGGCCAGGATTGTAAGTCATCAGCATCCAGTATGGCTTGTGGACTGCCTTAAGGATCAATTCTTGGACCAGTTTTGCAGACATATCCACTGTTACACTGATGACATGCAAATATTATTGTCATTCAAACCACGACACGTAATATTCTGCACAACATCGGTAAAACAGGGGTTTTCATTTTTGGGCCCGAACGTTACAAAGCACAGATTCAGTTCTGCCTCCTCTCACTACATGACAGTGTCAGTTCAGTGGTAAAAAAAAAAAAAAAATCTGAATTTGAACAGCACACTAGAAACATCATCTGAACCCCTTTTTATCAATAAAGAACCATCTCCAAAACAAGACACCTGCTCGCTTTTAATGACACAGAAAATGTCATACATGCTTTTATCTCTTCATGTCTGAACTACCGTGACTCGCTTTTCACCTTTTTAAGTGTCCGCTCAGTCTCACAATCACAGCTTATCCAGAACAAAGCAGCCAGACTGTTTGCTAAAACTAGAAGGTCATATCACATCACCCCAATTTTAACATCTTCACCGGTTTCCTATTTCTTTTTTAGAATTCATTTCAAATTTTGGCAACTACTTAGAAGGCCATCCATGGTCTGGCCCCAGATTACATCACAGAGCTTTTAATTCCTTATAGCCCAGCCAGGCCTCTTAGATCAGCTGATCAAAAAATTTTAACTGTTCCACTGAACACAATGAAAACCATAAGTGGCCATGCATTTAGTTTTATTGCTCAGTGTCTCTGGAACGGTCTTCTCCTCAGTGTGAGATTAGCTGAGTCCACTGCTGCTTTAAGGACCTCCTCAAAATGCCCTTCTACAAGATGACTTTCCCATAGCTGTTATTTTCTTCTTTCTTTTTTTAAGATTTTATTTTAGAATTGCTTTTTTATCACCGAATGTCTATGATTTTTTAGATTTGATTGTATTGATACTTTTATAAGCATGTGTTTATCTTATTTTGCATCAACATCTTTTTATTATATACTCAAGGTTCTACTCTTTTAATCAGCTTTGTGTTTTCCATTGACCTTTATATTGAAGGATTGTTGTAGAAATAATTGTGCATAAGACGTCGATAATTTGATGGATTTTGTTGTTCATACACCTTTACCTGCTCATATGGGCTCAGTGCTAGTTGAGGTATGCTCCCATGTTTGCCACAGCTGGGGGCATTATTGCTATTATTATCATCATTATTGTAAAGGGTTATTTCCTCATGTGTAAAGGGATTCTTTTTTTTTCCCCCCCACAGTCATGCAGGCACCTGGGAAAACACTCAGAGAACCAGGAGCGACATTGCCAGAGATACCCTCCTGCTTCTGGAACCAGCCAGCAGCACTTACTTTGTCATGATGGACATGAACATCCCCTGCCAGGGAACTATGTCACTGGCAGCCTTTGATGAAGTCTTTAAAGTGCACTCCGTTTTCAGTGTAAGTTATAACAATGCTCTCATCCACATGTGCACATTCCTCCAGACACCGGTCTGTAGTATTAATGTCGATACCACTGAAGAGAGTCCAAAGGTGAAGGTGAAGGAGTTGAGAGGCAAGTTTATGAACAGGAGTTATTCAGCACATTGTTTTGGTTTTTTTGCACGGGTTCACAAAAAGTTTTAGTTTTTTTTTGTTTTTTGTTTTTTTTCTCAGCAGAATTTGGGTTGGCACATTAAACAAAGCCTAATTGCAAAGCGCGACATTCATAAATGGAAGCCAAGAGCCATGTTTTTCAACTATTTATAGGTGTCAAATTTGGAGACGCCTGTAGGTTGGTTCAGAAATGGTTGTCATTCCTATTAACATGGGCACAAGCAGCGATTTTAATATGCAAACACCACATCAGTCAGATTTAGGTGAGCAGAGCTCTACAGACGATGCCTCTGTCATGGAGCTCGATTTGATAAATCTACCTTCAACACCCCGAATTTAAAAAAGGCCAGACAAAAGATGTGTGCGCATGGACTCATAGCACAGTTACAGGGAAGCGGCGTTGCCGACAATATTACCTGCTTGTTGAGAGCATGGAAGAGAATGTGTTGATTGCATTGCGAGCTGATAATCCCAGTGAAGGTGCAGCAGAAGACGTCTTTGACAACACTTTCAATCTGTTTTGCGACTTAAACACAAACGTTAAATATACAAGGTATTTTAGTGAGAACTGGGGTGTTGCTGAACTGCTAGAAATGTGCTCGGGAGCGAGATACGATTCAAAGCGAAACAAAGTATCTGTACATGACACTTACATCTACATTCCCCTGTTAAAAACATTACTTTTTCAAAAAATTAAGAGGTGTATTGTCAGTACTTTTACTTGGGTTTGTGTGATGATAAATCTAATAAAAAACTAGCATTGACAAAATACTTACTCCATTTAGAGAAGACATAAAGGTCCTAGAGCACAGCTGAATGAAAGTGTCATTTGCTGAACAACCTGTATGCTGCACAAATAAAAGGCAACAGTATTGGTCTGAACTCAATTCTGGGTGATTTAGAGTCCTTCACCACAAGCTATTACTGCAAAATGTGTCTTATTGATAAATCCTCTGCTCAAACAGTACTTAGTGAAACTGATCCTCGAGTGATGTTGCGCACCAAATTAAATAATGAGGATCATTACAGTTATTTTGTTGAGAATCCAGGGGACGATTCTTTCTGTGGGATCAAAAGCAACAGGATACTGAGTTGATACTCAACTCAGTGTGATAAGATATTGTTTGAATATTGGAATCACAACTTAATTTCTAACGAAATTTATTAGAAATAAAGTTCATGGATTAATTAAAAAAAAAAAAAATCTTCCAACACACATGATCACATTCTGTACCGGCAGTGGTACTGACAGTGGTACTGGCAGTGGTACTGGCAGTGGTACTCAGCTATAGCCAGACATTCGGAGATGTTGTCCCAGAAGGTGACACACACTGACATTAGTTGTTACTGTTGTTTCTTATTGTGGAACACAGGAACATAGTATTTTCCCCATGTATTATAGAGGGAATGACTGCATTTTTAAAACAGCCTAATGAGGAGTCACAGTTTGAAACCCTCAAAATAATGTGATCCCAAGACATCTACTTCATGATCCATTATGGTGACGTATATGCCAAATTGGTCCTCAACTTTGAGGAATGAAGCGAAGCACAAATTCTTTAATTCCAGCGTAATAGCAGCGC
>CAAKHG010016417.1:3546-14686 GCA_901007715.1 Dactylopterus volitans | reverse complement strand
GAGGGTTCCCTCAGGGAAATTAGCTTTCCAACACACACCATCAACACCAAATAGTAAAGTACAAAAGTGCAAAAAAAGTGCAAGTTATAAGAATTAATAAGAATAAGCATAAAGAAATGCAATATGAGAAAAATATCAATGACAATGGGTAAAAGAATATGCACACGAGGTAGACATGTTATAGTGGATATAGTAGATATTAAAGTGGACAAGTGGCAGTAAGGAAAGTGCTAATGCAAAAGTGCTGCAGGATCCCCACCCCCTCTTCTCCCGCGGTCCCTCCCCCTCCCACGGAGTGCAGAGTTGTATAGCTTGATGGCTCGTGGGACAAAGGAGTCTCTGAGCCTGTTGGTTTTGCACCTGGGGAGCAATGGTTAGATCTTCGAAGCTGAGGAGGGCGCAAGGGCCAATTCTGGTAAATAGGGTTAGTTTTATTTAGGCATATAGTCCCTCTAACTGAGTACTGCTGATGTTACACCTGAATTTCATGTGAAAAATTGTTACGACTTTAGGGCCATAATCTGTCAGTTCCCTATTCTTTCCTGTGTAGCAGGTACTGCCTCTACGAAAAACACCTTCACAAAAACACCCCTGTCAAGGTGTTTTTCGTGCCACATACCTGACTCCACTCAAGCGATCAGAAATTGCTTAAGAGGGTAGGAGGACCTCGTGGAGAGGGCCGGGGGACAGTGGTATTGCTGTTCGTGCCAATACTGTGTGGTGTTTTGAGCAAAAGCTTGTGTTGATTGCTTGGTTGTTTTGGTTTCCTTACCTCTGTTTCTTTGTGGGTGCCATTTGGAGGTCTTTTTTGTTTCTTAATAAAACTACCTCTTTGTTTAATCGTTTCTGAAAATCCACTCTCTTGGCTCTTTTGCCACCCGCTTTTTTTTCATGTTACTTCCTTCATCCCCTAGCATCACTCTGGGGACATAACACATGTGGGTGCTCAGATAACAAAAACAAGGAGCCTACTGAATGGATTTGTTGGCTGGAACAGTTTGGATTGCAGTAGAATTGTCTTCAGTGGCTGTCACGGTGAGTACTGGTATCTGAGTGTCTCCTGCCTTTGCCCCAATAACGCTACAGCTTCCTCAGTTTAATTAGGTGAATGCAGAGCGGGCAGGGAGCCTTTCTATTGGGCATTCATTTATTATTTTGCCTTTTTTGTTTTTGGAATAATCCTGGTTGGGGATAAAGCTCCCTGGTGGTGGCAGGTGTTCAGGGCTGCAGCCTCTAAAGTTTCTGCCTTTAAAGTTGCCTCGACCCCAGTATGCTCCAGAAGATACTTACAGTATGTTAGTATTATGTTAGGTTATGTTGGGCAGGTGCTGGGGAAGTGTGTTTTTGTAAGGCTTGGCATTTTCAGCTGTTTGACATTCGAAATAGGTGTTTCTGTGTATGCTGCTGTTAGGTGGAAATGGTTTGAACTGTAGTTATACAGGTGATTTTTGTGGTAGCCATTGGGTCGTCTTAGCCTGGTTTAGTTTGGCCTAGCTTAACAAGGTGGCATATTGTGTGTCAGTGAAAATGGCTACATTTGCGTTGGAGGAATGTGTGGCCAGACGAGTGTCAGTCAGATCGACAAGCGCAGAAAGGCTGATCTACATGAAATGGCCCAGGGACTATGATTGCACTTTCATGAAAAAGGATCTGAAGGCAGCTCTAGCTGAGAAGGGAGCCTTTAGAATAACCGTGTCTGCAGACCCCCCCTGCTCAATTGGACAGAGATGTGGTTGGAGTGTTTTCGACCATAAACTGTTCTGTTTCTCCAGCTCAGGAGCTGGCTTTTTTTGTTGAATCTACCACTGGTTCTAAGCTGGAGGCTGTGCTGAAGGTGCACTTGGCCCGCCTCCAGTTAGAGAGAGAGCAAGAAAGGGAGCATCAACTTAAGTTGAAGTTTGAGTTGGAGGCCGACACAGCAGTGCAAATCCGACAATTAGAGTTGCAGGCAGATTCACATGCTTCTGATCCCCAAAAGTTGTTCACTCTTGGCCATACAGCCGCATTTGATGTTGGTAAAAACCAAGTCTGGTAATCAGTTGATGTTGACTGTGATGTGCGTTTCCACTCAATTTCCTGAAGCAATTCCTTTGAGGAAAATTACTGCCATGGTGGTTTGCAGGCCACTTACCAAGCTCTTTAAACCACATGTGGCAACCCAAAAGTAAACTGACCATGGTACCAACTTCCTGCCTAGGACCTTTAAGCAAACTGTGCAGTCGCTAGAGATTTCTCACTCTGAGTAGTTCTTACCACCCCGAGTCTAGAAATGAAGGTGTCAGACACAGATTGTCATTTCCACTCCTGAACGCAGACAAAAGACATGGTTATGTCACGAGAACATGCTTAAACATCACTTTGGTGGTGTGCCATCTCAAACCAGTGTCCTTCAGCATTATGTAGATGTAGGTGGTGCTTCCCCTCAAACCTGCTGTAAAATGATCATGTTCACAAATATTGGACAGGAGGGTGGGTATACTGAACCTCAATTTAGTGGTAAGAGAATATCTTAATTTGTAATTAAATTATCTTGCATGTTGTTTGCAGTGAGACCCTCCATGTCAGAGACGACAGCTCTTGGTGTAGCCATGGCGGCAGGGGCAGCAGAGGGGGTAGCTGTGTGGAGCCTGAGCCCGAGTGACCGCCCACATGTAACATCTGAGAAATATGAGCCTCAAATCAACTGTGAAGGTATGAAAACTGAACCCAGATAGAAAGTGGCCATCTTCAAATGGGTTGATTGTATTAAAAGTCACTAAATTGCTTGCAAGATGACATACCATTCCTGTGGTCAAGTCAGATTTACTGTCAGTATCATGTATGTTCTCCTCTTAGAAAGCGAGTTCCGCTTTGCTCGTTGGAAGAAGGCCGTCCAGAGAGCCATGAACTGGGAGACTACTGAGCCATGCTGCAATGCAAACGGTATGCAACTGCAGAATTGACCATCTTTAAGAGATAAATGACTGATATTATTACAGTAGCCATATCTATCTATGTCTTTTTTGTCCTGAATCTTAAGTGATGAGCAAGTACATGAATTCTGATTATGCGTTTCATTTGGAATGCCCTTTCTCGCACTGAAAACAGGTTTAGTGAAGAACATGAATGGTGCCCCATGGGGGATCCCCCCCAATCCTGCCCCCACCAGAGTGGACCCTTAAGGTCCGGCAATTACTGCTGCATGCTGTTTGAAGTGCTACACTCTTGCACACTTCTCTATTCTGTCAGGGGAGAAGTCTTAAAATGACTGACATAATTTTCTATCTATAGGTGAAAGCATGAGAGTATTAAAATCCAACGACATATTACAAGATTCCGTGTTTCCTCTTTAATAATGTAGTAATAGCGGTTCTAAAATGTTTTTGGATATAATTGTAGACTGTTAAGAGATGTTTTACATCATAGGGGCATTGTTGCCCCTAAAACATTACTAACAGTGTGTTCTGAGGTTGGGACCAGGACAGATTTTCCTCTGAAGGTAGAGTGGTCAAAAAAAGGAATCTCTTAATTGTAATAATGTCAAATGTATGAAGTCTGTATTGGTCCAGTCTTCATTTACAATATGTTGAATGAGTGCATGTATTTGTCAACTTTTTCCTGCGAAAAAAGGGCCTATATAGTTTTACAAATAACTATTTGGACAGTGACACAATTTGTGCAATCTTTCCACTGTGCACAACCAGAATGTATTTAAAATGACGTAGTCAAGATGTGATTGAAGTAGGAATTTTTTCACAAGATTTCAGGATAATGGATTGGGTTGACAGCAATGTAAAAATGACTCTGGTAGGACAATCGGAGAGAAGCTTCAATTCAGATCAAGGAGTGACAGAACATCAAAGATGTCAGCAACAAAGATAACATCAAGAGTCAAGAGAAATCATACAGCAATGAAGAGTCACTATGGCTTTGTCAAACTATGTTTGGCTAATGACCACCTTCTCAGTTTTATCCATATTTCGAAGAAAGTTATGACATCCAGTTTTTCACCGCAGACAAGCAGGCCTCTAAATTTGTAATATTAAAATGATCCGCATATGTGACTGAGTATCAACTGCATTACATTGTTGTTAAAGGTGTTCTACCATATACTGTTGGTAGTAGAGTATCTTAGCCAAATGAGAGCCAGGTCACAGATGCTGAATTGCCTTTTGAGTTAAGAGTCTGATAGTATACTGTGATCAGTAGTCTCAATCAGTCACCAGATCACAGCCCAATGGAGCATGCATTTCAGCTACTGCTGCCCACAGACTGAGGGCAGCAACACTCCATTAAAAACAGTTGTGATATTTCTAGTTGTGTTTGTTTGGCCAATTAGTTTTGCGCCCCTAGAAATTCAGGACTAATTTTTAAAAAAATAGTTGCAAATTCTGTAATTGCAATTCAGTTAAACCCCTTGAATATTAAGGCTCAGCATCTATAGTCTAATCATATCTTTTATTCATTGATCCATTGTGGTGGTATACAGAGGTGGAACTGGTAAAAAAAAAGTCATGTCACTGTCCAAATGGTTTGGTGTGCATGTTTGATTTCAAGTGGTTTCAAAACACCTCTTAGAACTGCTTTCCCTCATTTTTGACTTTTGCTGAGCTTTTGATTTTTCACCTCAGATCACCAGCAGTAACCTGACTGTGGTTCAAGATCCTCATGGGAATTTGGACATCTTCTCTGAAGGAAGACTGAAAGAGGAATTGTGCCCACAGTGAATTCAAGACTTGTGGACTGATCATTGTGGTCAAGTGATGCCTGTCCTGCCAGAAATAAAATCATACGGCTTTGATGTGACTGATAACAGTCAACTCCTCAACTGGAGAGCTTTTGGAAGGAACTAAATGTTTGTTGGTAGAATTTCTTTCTTTTCCCTTAATTGAAAAAGGGAATGTGTTCTAAAACTGTTCTTCCAGAATAGTTTTAAATGTGCTTTCTAGTCATGCAAAGCATAGGGAAAATCAGGTGTAAGGTTTGAGGAATTCCATGATTGTCCCTGGTCCTGTAACAAAGGCACTATTGTACAGATCTTTATCTGTTGTATACATTGTGTTAATTTTTATGTTTCCTCTTAACTATAGGATGTACTAAATCCAAACACTGAAATTGTGTTAAAGTGGTGATGTGGGACTAATTCAGGTCTGGAAAATGGTGACTGACTGTCATCTTAGAAGTGGGGTTTGCTCTAGGGATTGCAAAGGCACAAAGATTTTGTCCTAACAGTGAACAGGTTTCCTGAAACATTTTAACAAAAGTAATCATTAACCTTTGACTTGACATGGAAGATTGTGGAAGAAAAATGCTAAAACGTTTTAGCATGACAGGTCTGAATGCAATATAAAATCTGATGACACTCTTAGCTCATATGGGCACTCTACAATTTATTCATTGTGTGTAGAGTATCATTGTTTGAGACATTCATGTTTTTTTAGGAGAATCACTTTTAATCAAACATGTACTTTGCCTATAATAATCCCATTGATCCAGTTTTATAGTCATATTTTTTTTAGTTTATTTACATCATATAGAGGTGTCCCGAATATCTGGTCATCCCACCTCTCAGTGTAACCCAGTAGTTACACAGTATCACAAATTACTGTCCCAATAACAGTCATGAAATTATATAAACATCACAAACAGATTCAATAAATTTTCGAAATAAAACTACTGCTAAAGGGAGATTTTATTGCAGAGCTGTTGCATTATATTCTGTGGTAAACATGCTGTAGTCATGTTATTGCTGATTGGTGCACATTCATTAATAAATCTTGAAGGTCACTTCAGTGCCAAATGAAGAAGGCTAAGGAACAGTTTTTTTTGGCAAGCTGTCTGTCCTGTTACCTTTTTTTTAAAATAATTGATAAAGTATGATATTCAACTTTGGTGCCCGTTTTATGAGCTGCGTAAAACAATGTTCTTCATACGTAATTTTTCATAATCTTATGTGTGCAGGGCTGTTACTTTTTTCTGTAATTTGTATGAAAATATTAACAGTAAGAGTTTTTTCAGCTCTGAATGGACAGATGCTGTGATATATATATGAGCAATACTTGATTTACAGGATTAAAGCCCTTCATTGCATTCACATGGTTTCCACCATGGGTACTCAGTGTGGCGTATGGGAAACCCCAGGGGTCCTTTAGGGTGTTCCAGGTGGGATGCTGTTCCAGAAGCCTCTCGCACACCTTTAACAAATCTGGCACAATGTAACTGAGCTTAATAGAAAATCTAAAACCTTTTTAGCTAAAAGCAGTTTTCTTGCTATTTTTCAAAAGTATCTGGATTTTCTGATTTTTTTGCTCTTCATTTTTTAACTGTAAATTTCAAATAATTTCATGCTTTTTTGGTACTTTTTTTTGGAATAGCTTTTTCACCCATCCTCATGATGGAAATCAAGTTAAGAGAATGATATAAAAACTTGAGATTTGCACACCTCTAAATTGTATTTTTTCAACCTCTGCCCCAATTTCCCATATGTTTGGGTCAAAATGATCAATGGGACAAAAATAATTTTAGTCCTCAAGATTGAAGGACATCTCGAAGAGCTTGATTTTTTTTTAAAATTTTTATGGCAGGCTCTAATCAAGTGCCTGATAATTGTTTTGAATGGATTTGTAAAGAAATAGAGGTGTGCCTGTCTTTAACAGAGGTTTCAAGATGACAAAGAGTGGAGTATGGATTTGAAGTACAGAAAGTGTAGTTTGGTGTTATTCAAGAGACAGGAACTTGACGAAGATGAGGCACAGAATCCAAATCGAACCATCATGGTTTTCAAAATTGAATATGTGAGGTGCCTTAAACCTGCACTTTATCTGATGGTGTGGAGGGGCTAACAACTGTAGGTGTGGCACTCCTCCACTAAATATTTTCCAGTACAGTATGGACAAAAAAAATTGCACCTCACAGCAGCGTTCACACAGGAATCCTGGCTTGCACTTTAGAGACATTGGACATTGGATGGACAAGTGGCTTGATGATGTCAGTGTAGTCAACAAAATGGCCCACTGTGGTTATGCAGTTAGGGACAATAAACACAGGTGCATCTAACTGATGACAGTTTGCACAAAGATACTGTGACAAGATCCTCAGGCCCATTGTGATGGCACTCATCCATCACCATTACCTGATGTTGCTGCACGATATAATGCATTGCCCCACGATGCAAGGATCTGGAGTTTTTGAAGGCTGCAAACATCCAGGTTCTTGTATAACCTGCATACTGAACAGACATGTTTAGTATGCAACAGCAGCACGGGTTTCAATCAAGGCTGCCATATCCAGAAACTTCATATACCCATTTAAGGAGAGTGGAACAATATTTTACAGGTCACAATCAGTAATCTGACTGGCTCTATGTAAAGGAGACAAGCCCTGAAGAAACCCGTATTTCAGTGCTTCTCCAGAAACTGCATGTCCCGCGGAATATGCAATGTGAATGCCACGCGCCGCCCGTCAAAAGAAACGCCACGTACGATTGGAAAGCAGAGACTGACGATCGGGGCGATATCTTCTTCATCTGTGTCGGGCGAGAAATGAACAAACGCCATCGCGGGTGCCACGACCTGTGGCCCGCGCGTCCGTGTGCGTGCTGACCGCGCGCCTGTTCACTTGCACAGAGAGACGCAGGGTTCTGAAACGCAATCTGTAGGTCGCTCGGTTTAGACGGTCGCACTTTCGGAATCAGCACGAAATTGCCTACGTTTTGACCGAAAACTGCACACGATACTTTGGAGACTGTGGCCAGTTCAGTAAATCACTGCGGTCTCGCCAGCCGTGTCTTTCTTCGCGTTCACGCCAGCCGCTCCTAGAATTCTAAGTGCGCCCGTATTCACAATCTTTACGGTAATTGCACGAAAACGAGACCGAACGAGACAGTAAACTTTTTCTTTGTTATTTTTCTGTAGGCAGCAATCATTAATAGCTTTTGATTGAAAGCATTGTAATGTAATTTTTCACGCTTGGCTAACACTGCTATAGTATATGCAAATATTGCCTAACAGGAAGTTCTAAAAATGCTATGGACGTTGCAAATTTAGCGCCAGGAGGATACGGCGACTTCCGGTTTCATTTTGTGGAATCACAAAATGAAAGCCATATGGAATATGACACATATTCAGTTATGAATTTAACCTGAGATTAAAAGAAAACTACCTGTGATCAAAGGCCTGTTCCACTCCAGACTCATAGGTCAGCACCTCCACATGACACTCACCCTACATCAGATTGTGGTGATATTAGGTGAGTGTTAAACACTTTCTGGTACATTTAGGAGGTAGAGTTTATTGTATGATGACATAATTAAATGGGTTTTAAAATATTTCTCAATTTTATTTCAAACATAGAAATGCTTCACCATAAGCAATGCTGTAAACAACTATTTCCCAACATCCATACAATTGACATAATTGACAGATTCACATTTTTGAGAATGTCTAAAATAATTACAGATACTTAATGACCATTGGATATAGATATTCCCTCCACATGCAGTAACCCAATATTTCATATCTCCAGTGGCATGACAGTGTTATAACGCAGTGGATATCTGATGACTTCATGTTAGCTTTTTGGTTTTGAGTTATAAAAGATGATTAACTGATGGGTAGCTCCAGAAAACTCTTTGGGGAAAGGCAGAATATTACAATTTAGTTTAACTTACAAAAGGTTTTGCTGCCAGAACAAACTTCAGTCTTCACCATGAAACCCACACTCTGGAGTGGCTTCAAAAGCAATTTTACAATAAGCTATTAGAAATGTATTTCGCGAAACAGGCAGCACTTGTTTAACAGGAGTGGAATCAGTTTTTAAAAGGATGATTAAAATGCTAAAAAAAAAAGTCGTCGTGCTGGGACTGTCAAACAGCTGATGCCGCAAAGATTATATTGCTGATAACTTGGATTGATCCCCAATTGCATATTTTATTCCTCACATCTTTTAATCTGATCTAATTACTCTTAAATTGGCAATTACTGCAAGCCAAACAAAGTGTATGTATTCCTCTGAAGAAACAGCTCAACAGTCTTCACCTACTCACAAAATAGCTGCAATGTCATCACACATATGGGTATTTGCCTGGATGTATTTCATTTGTACATAGAGAATCTCATCACTCAACTGTAGATAAACCTATTTCTAAAGAAACCTTCCAATCTTACCCTGTAATTGATCAGTCCTGGATTGAGGATATGAGAAATGGACATGCTGCTACCTCCCACTTTGAAATTCATAGGTTTCAGTTATCATTCTTCACCAAAGCCTCATTACTGAAGATTCCTGTAACTCTTAGCTTTGATTTCTTAACAAAGCTGGTTGGTCATCCTTGGCAGAGGAATAATAAACGCATCTGTGTATCCATAATTCCTTATGCTTCATGTCCTATGCGTGTATGCTAAACTTGGAAAATCTGCCAAATACTTTGACACTTGCCCCAAGAGTGGACAACTCAAGATGTCAAACAACTTTCTCTGAACTGTCTTCACATCGTATGCCTGTTTAAATCTTATTCTCTGCGTTAAAATGATTGCAAATAAAGGAAACCTAAATTTCTTCAGGCTTTTAAATTTGAAGGAGTGAACAAATAATCATGAATAAAGTAATCAAGACTTTTATTTTAATATCATGAGTTTTTGAAGATATGAATCCACAGTGGCACATACTTGGAACACAGCAGACTTCAAAGTATTGGTATACATTTACAAAATACCTTTCATTCAATTTAACGAGAGAGATATTCTGACACTAGTGCCAAAATCAAAGCATGAAATAAAAAAAGGGCAGTTTTTCGAAATACTCTCAAAAGGAATTAGTCCAGGAAGAGATTTAGTATACTTGAACAAGCTCAGCGAGAGAACTGCCTCTTGTCACTCCTTCCTTTGTTGACATGCTTGAAGATTTTGGACTTCTGCACATTCTTGGACTTCTGATAACCGAAACCACCTCCACCCCCTCGCTTCTGCAGCTTTGCACCTTTACTGCTGTGGACGTCTGAGGAGAAACGCAGGTTAAGGTAAACATGTTCTGTTTTTTTTGTTTAAATACTTGCCTCTGAATTTCCTCCAATTCGAAATCTATTCATTCTAGCACTTTGGCAGTTAGGACACCAACTCCTTTGATTCTGCAAGAAGTCTGAATAAATAGCTGCAAGCTACTAGCTACTACTGCAGCAAAAACAGCATGTCACCTTCCACAAACCCAGGCTCTGTTATGCAAGCTCCAGGTAGTGACAGTGCCAAAGTACCAAAATAATGGTTAGTTGCAGCCCTATTAACATGGCTTAAAGTTTTTCTACAGTCTGCATCGGGTGAAATTCTAAAGAAAGATGGAATAATAATAATCATACTGTGTGTTATCAAACAGAGTCTGTAGAACTGGCGCAAAGGATACTCAGATCAACGTAGGGTGGAACTTTGAAGCCAAAAGACAGCGCCACCATCGGGAGGTTGAGGGTATTCACACTGTAGATTTGTTTGAGTGAGTGGGAATCGTAAGCCCTCACATAGGACTTGTAGGCCTCTTGAGCTGACTTGTGAAGATAGTAATTCTTTTCAATCAGCTTCTCCAGCTAGGAAACAGTGGACAGTTCAGTAAGGTTAGGGTTAGACTTTTTGCACTTCATTTGGCTAACTTTAGACATTTCATATAGCTAGGTTTTCAATGGTAAGTTGAGGTTTGAGATATTCTAACAGCCTCTAAGTCAAATGAAGTCCCAGATTTCTTACCTGTGACTGGATATCAGAGATTTTACTCCAGGAAAATTCAAATTCACTCAATGGGACCTGGACAACATGACAAGTTATTAGAGGCAAACCATTGGAGTGACTGTCAAGTATTTATGTACACATGGATAAGGCACATGGATAAGAACCAGCAGACAGAGGTTTCGCCAAAAATATTCTGTTGGAGAAAGGAGATTGCAAACTGAAAACACAACAGCCATGGGGTCTTAAGGCCCATTTATGCTCACTTTACATGCGTAAATAGGTACGTGCGTTTCAAACGTTGTCAAACACCACTGCCCACATACTCCCCATGCATGCTTTACATCGGCATGGTTGTTAAGCAATACATTCACCAAAGAGCAGTGCAGAGTTCAGTCCCACACGGACATCCTCTACTCCTTTGCTGCCTTCGCATTCACATCCAAGCTCCTCCC
>CAAKHG010016416.1:0-18155 GCA_901007715.1 Dactylopterus volitans | reverse complement strand
CGACGAGGCCGAGAACGCGCACACTTCGCTGCGGTGTGTGTGTGTATGTGTGTGTGTGTGTGTGTGGTTGTGTGTGTGTGTGTGTGTGTGTGTGTGTGTGTGTGTGTGTGTGTGTGTGTGTGTGTGTGTGTGTGTGTGTGTGTGTGTGTGTGTATCTCAAGAAACCTTCGCCTCCCCCCTCGCACCAGCGAATCTTTCTTCTTCCATTTGATGTTTTTTCTGCTCTATTAAACCTGAATGGTGTACATCCCTTATCGCTGGTCCTCTGTAAGATCCCTCAGGCAACCAAAGCAGGCATCACTTATTCTCTCTCTGGTCAAGAGAAGACATGAATGTGAATGAATGAAGGCAGTTTGGCTGTTTTTTGGCTGTGATGCACCCAAACAATAGAAAGCAGAACTTGCCTCTAAGGACAGATCCCTTTAGTAAATGTTCAGTCACAGAGAATTCAAGGTTCACTGAGCATGTGGCTGCTGTCGGAGTGAAATGTGTAGCCACAAAATGTTGGGTTTTTTTTTTTAGGAAATCTGGAACACATCTTTTTATTGTTACAAGACCCCATAAAAAGGCATTTATTTCTTGCGGTACAATGATTTCTAATTTTAGATGTGTTTTACTGAGCAGCCAAAATAATTCCATGCTATTGCACTATATCCCCCTGAGGAAACCATCTGCTAGCTCAACAGGCCCATTACTTTCTTTTTTAGTTACTGCATATGTTACTTTTTGATAAATAACTTTGACTTATTCGGGGATGACATCTGTTGGGAATGAAATTAATCTAATTGACAAAATTGCTCCTTTTGTCGTGTTTTTTTTTTTTTTCACTTCCATTTGTTTTCCATTTTTCTTTTTTTTACTCTAACATCAACCTATGATCATGTCTAATGTGTGGCTGCAGTTGGACTCATGGTCGGTGATCCTGAATGGTTCGGTGGAGGTGACGTACCCCGATAGCCGGACAGAGATCCTGTGTATGGGGAACAGCTTTGGGGTGTCACCAACCATGGAGAAGGAATACATGAAGGGTGTCATGAAGACCAAGGTGGACGACTGCCAGGTAAGTTCATTGTAAATGGTACTGTGAGATTCCACCATGACCGCAGGGTTAAGAAGTGTATATGCTTTGCATGTCAGTGTGAAAAGCATGTCACATGTCACTTATTGAGGCCCACTCATGTGGAAAGTGAACAACACTGTACAACGCTTTGGGATTACAGCCCTTAAATGATGTGTTACTGTTAGAAATTATAAGATATTGAAAAAAGTAAGATCTTATTATTCTGGTTATTTGGTCAGTTTTAACAGCGCTAATGCATCATTTGAAATGTGCTTACAATTGAGAAAAGAGTGTCACGAACATATTGACAGAAAATAAGTAAAACGCAGTCAAATTGTGTAACATCTATCCCTTGTTTTTTCATCTCTTGTCCAGTTTGTGTGTATAGCCCAGCAGGACTACTGCTGCATCCTCAACCAAGTAGAAAAGAACATGCAGAAGGTCGAAGAGGAAGGGGAGATCGTCATGGTGAAGGAGCATCGCGAACTGGATCGGACCGGGACCAGGAAAGGACACATCGTCATTAAGGTGACAAATCTGCTTTCAGAAATTAGCAGTACCATTGAAACTGAAAACTAAATTTTGAATTATAAAAAAGATAGTCAGCAGCCAAGTAAATACTCTTGGATATTTTCAACAGATCTTTGCAAGCCAAACATCTTCAACAAATAATATCGCAATTTTTTACCTCAGGGTACAGCAGAACGCCTCACCATGCACCTTGTGGAGGAGCACTCAGTGGTGGACCCCACCTACATTGAGGACTTCCTGTTGACCTACAGGACCTTCCTCTCTAGCCCCATGGTCGTGGGCAAGAAGCTCTTGGAGTGGTTCCACGACCCCAGTCTCAGGGACAAGGTACGAGCATCTGGGACTCCATGATCGGTTGTAACAGAAAATCTCTGTATACCTTTATAGTGCTCGTAAAACCACAAGACTTCATAAAGTTGATAGAAAACTTGTTTGTAGTCAGTGAATATTTGAACATCCTATGAGTCTATGAAAGACTCCTGGATGTTTGCAGAGGACTGTAAGGTTTTTGATATAAGCACAACTAGCCAACCAATAAACCGTACTGGATGTTGATCTGTGCTGGTCATGTTATTGCTCCAGGTTACACGGGTAGTCTTGCTGTGGGTAAACAATCACTTCAATGACTTTGAGGGTGACCCTGCCATGACTCACTTTCTGGAAGAGTTTGAAAGCAATCTGGAGAAAGAAGTAAGTTTCAGGAACTCAGAGTCTTCAAACATACAAAAAGATATTTCACTTACATCACACCTGCATATTTCAATTTTTTGCAGAAAATGTGTGGGCACCTCCGACTGTTAAACATAGCGTGCGCTGCTAAAGCCAAGCCACGGCTGGTGACACTGACCAAGCCGTCCAGGGAGGCTCCACTGGCTTTCAGCCTTCTTGGAGGTCAGGAGAAAGGTTTCCGTATTTTCATTGATGCCGTGGAGCCCGGGAGCAAAGCAGCAGAAGCTGGCCTTAAGCGTGGAGATCAAGTAAGATAGTCCATTTTTACCTTTTTATTGTTGTTAGATGTCTTTCTTAGGCACTTATTAAGACATACAGATCATAGAACCTGTAGATGTTTGGTTTGTCACTGAAGGACACCATCCTCCAGAACATTATCTTGTTCGCCATCTTTATCATTCATGCGTATATTGCGTATTTGGCTTGAAAGTGCCCATGTTACAGCATACAGTACCACAGCTCCTTTTTTAAACAAGCATCAGCAGTTTTAAAAATATGGAACGGCTTCTTGGATTTTAAGGATGAAAACTGTAAATGCAGCTGTATGCATCTTTCAAGTTTCACAAAGTTTGCAGCTTTTTTTGGCCACAGGCTACAGTTGTGCAAAGAAATCTCCTCAGTCACGCAGACCACGATGTGGGCTGATTTTCTTTTTCCTTTCCTTAATTGACATTTGTTTTTGTTGTGAAATAGCTTTTTACATTTTGACCTAACCAGCATTAAAAGGGTTTTTTTTGGGGGGAGGTGGGGGCCGTCAATTGAAGTTGCCAGTAACTGCAGGCACCCCATGGAGGTTTTCTTTTTGAAACTTGACTTCTCAACCATTTTCACACTCCTCCGGGTTTTAAGCAAAGTCCTTTAATCCTTGAAACCATCTAGTGAGTGACTGGATGCAAGTTAAGCCCTCTTGACTCCAAACATCCCCTACAGCTGTTTCCTCCAAACAGAAGAACAGAAGCTGACATCCCTGGAAGCATTCATTTTCTGTGGCCTCTCACACCTTCAATTTTTGAACCACTTCTATTACTATCAGCACTCACTCGGGACCAATCATGCTTGTCGTATTTATTGGTCTCAGGTCAGTTTTTGTCATCTGGCTAAAAGTAGCAGAGGTCCCTCTGCGTTCAACTCCACGCTAATTTGCTGCTGATCCCAGAACAGACGTTTACTCTTGTTAGTCAGTGTTTACTGTTTTCACATCAGAAGAGGATGTTTGTATGCACATGATAGTCAAAGGTGACTTCCTCTGCCACTGAGGAGGAACCGGTGAAGGCTGGTTAGCATTGTGCGTTTAAATGCAAATATCCGGCTTCCACACAGTGGTCAAGCTGTAAAGACAAACACAAAGAAAATTTAAAGGTGAACTAGCTCATGTTGATGTCAAAACCATGTGTTTTAAATGTCATGATGAATAGTAGGATTTGGTTGTTTCTGTGTTTTATTGGCTGGAAATTCAAAGGGAGTTCATAACATTACCTGGCTCCCTTCATGTTCTGAATCCACATGCATGTTTGTGTATTAGGAAGTTTATTTCTACTAGATGGTATCCACTCATGCTAGTGTTTTGATATAGTGTAATATCAAGATAAGTCTTGGGTAATTTAAATCTCTACTGGCTTCTAAATACCATTCAAATAAATCAGTATGACATGGAAAAATATATCCTTAGCTAAATGATCATAGCTCCTAGTTTGGGTTTCAGGGTCAGAAGCCAAAACACATTAAATCCAATCACCTCTGATGCTTGATATCATGGCTCTCTGGACAGTTGTACCTGATGGATTTATCTACTTTTCTTTTCATTCAGATCTTGGAGGTCAATGGGCAGAATTTTGAGAATGTCCAACTCAGCAAAGCCAATGAGATTTTGAAGAACAACACCCACTTGTCCATAACTGTGAAAACAAATCTTTTAGGTAAGATTTTTAGACATGTGAGACCAATCACATGAGCATTCTCTTGGTTATTTGTCTATGTTTGTATTTTCTCAATCCATACCAATCATCACGTCCAAAAATTTAATAGTATTTTGATTTCTAAAAGGAATACTGCTCATCTGTACAAATGTTTTTGCCCAGTGTTTAAAGAACTGCTAACCAGGCCAGAGCAAGACCACGACCTGGATGGTGAGGAGGAACATGACAGAAAGAATGGGGCACCACACCTTCCAAAGATCGGGGACATCAAGAAGGCCAGCCGTTACTCCATCCCTGATCTGGCAGTGGATGTGGAACAGGTGATGGGTCTGGAGAAGGTCAGCAAGAAAGCAAAGACCAACACAGTGGGAGGACGGAACAAGCTGAAGAAGATCTTCGACAAGACACTCACCAGCATCTTGCCTCCTAAACCTTACAAGTAATAAGAACTATTAACAATTCACTGTGGAAAATGTAATGTAATAATCATACCAACACTTAGTTTTTTAATAATGAATATTTTAAAATAATGACAGTTCCAGATGGCAGCGAGATGAAATTGTTTGAGATTTTTTTTAAATAGAAATGCTTCTGACAGGCTTCTGGATATTTTCTTTCCATGTTCTCTAAAATCTCAGCCAAACCTGACACTAATGATGTTTGGGAAATTCGTTTGCGTTTTACCGTGATTTTGAAAATATACAATGCAAATATAATTTCACATCTGTGGTTATTGCAACCCACAGATGAGAAGGGTAGTTATGGTTGTGGCATTGTCATTTACATAGCAATTCTGCTTCCTAAAAATACCCAAATGAAGACATGCACCTGGTTTTTCTGTTCACTAGCTTTGAGTTTTGAGTGTGCCATGCCCTATTCAGCCAGTATTGCGTGAAATGTAGGTATAGTTCCTGCTGAATGTATTCACTGTATTTCACAGCCTCTGAACACTTCCCAACACAAATATCACCCTCTGTCTTTCATTGTCAGAACTGCTGTCTCATCCTTCCATCGCTCTCCTCCTTGTCTCCATAGTGACGTTTGCGTCGGCCAATCGCAGGATGACAGCATTGTGGGGATGAAGCAGTCCAAACAGATCCCACCAGCTCTCCCTGTCAGTGGAAACCTCTCGTCGTCAAACCCCGACCTTCTGCAGTCTCACCACCGCATCCTCGACTTCAACAACCAGCCTGGTGTGTATTAATCTGCTGTGAAATTATGTGAGATGGAGAAGATAGTGTTCAGTTTATTTTGAATTCTCCTGAAACACTTCAGATTTCTGGCACCATTGACCTCTCTCTCTCTTTATTTATTTATTTTTTCTTTATTTTTTTTTAAGGAAATTTGGAATCTGTCTGTCTTTCAATAGACTAAAATTGTCTACATTGTGCAATGTAGACAATTTTACTACAGAGGGATTCTAAAAAAAGCACTTAATGACAGTTTCCTCCACACATCTGTGCATTCATGTATAGTTCATTTTCAGTCTTTTGGCAAATGAATATTACTAATTAGCAAGGTACTTTGTTTTAAAGCTATGGCTACATTAGAATCGTGACAAAACGTCTTTCAATTTTCTATCATCTCACAGCTTTTGTCACATTAGCATCCTGAAAAGAAATATAGAACTAGTGTCTCTATATTTCCGTTCATTAACGCCTGTCCATCACATGTTGTTTATGCTCCTCCAGCTCCCTGCGTTATAAGTGAGTACTTTCTCTTCATGTGATCCTGCTTCTTCAAGCCATCATATCTTTGTCAGTGTCACCTCAGACTTGAGTTACAGACATCTGCCAGCTGCCATGTTATGATTTACAGCTGTGACATAAACTTAATTTGTCTATATTTCATCCTGTAGAACACTAATTGAGCAAATCTAACAACACCGACCTTTGACCTCTTAATTTTCTGTGGGCTCATGGGTTTGTTATTTGGTGTTTGGGGTCACATGCTCTGTGTGTTTCTGATCAAACTAATGGATGCTCAGAAAGGAAAGAATGCTGGGAAGGTGGAATGGCTTTTGGCAAAGCATCAAACAACTAAAATGATTGGTGTTACGTAGGTTGAAAAGCACAAACCTCAGAATAGTAGTTAAGAGTTAATGTATTCTAAGTTGGTGTTTTCTTCATCCCCAGATATGTCGGACCAGGTATTAAGAGTCTTCAAGGCAGATCAGCAGTCCCGATACATCATGATCGGGAAGGACACCACGGCGAAGGAGGTGGTGGTGCAGGCTATCAGGGAGTTTGCCCTGACGGCAGCACCGGAGGCGTATTCGCTGTGCGAGGTGTCCGTCACACCAGAGGGCGTCATTAAACAGAGGCGGCTACCAGACCAGCTCTCAAAACTCGCAGACAGGATTCAACTAAGTGGCAGGTAATGACACCTTAAGTCTCCTTTGATGCTTGCATTGCATTATTGTTTGTGAGAAGCAGAAGCAGCAAGCATAACTTTATTTCGTTCCATCATCAGATACTACCTTAAGAGTAACATGGAGACAGAGACATTATGTTCAGACGACGATGCCCAGGACCTTCTCCGAGAAGGCCAGATCTCCCTGTTGCAGCTCAGTACGGTGGAGGTGGCCACGCAGCTCTCCATGCGGGCCTTTGAGCTTTTCTGCGCAATCGAGCCCACAGAATACATTGATGACCTGTTCAAGCTGCGCTCCAAGACCGGCTCAGCCAGCCTCAAGCGCTTCGAGGAGGCCATCAACCACGAGACTTTCTGGGTGGCCACGGAGGTGACGCGGGAGCCCAACCAGCTCAAACGCATGAAGACCATCAAGCACTTCATCAAGATCGCGCTGCACTGCCGCGAGTGCAAGAACTTCAACTCCATGTTTGCCATCATCAGGTAAGACAGTCAATATCAGTGTTGTTAAGGACCGTGATTTTGTTATCCGTGTTATATCTTTAAGAGCATTTCTTAAGGGAGATGTTCTTACATGTCTCACATGGAGTCATGCATTAATAATTAGAGTTGCAACTGTGCACAGATTTCATGGTTCAGCACATATCTCAGTTTTAGGGTCACGGTTCGGTAATGTTCAATACCACAAGGAAAAACACAACAAAAAGTGCCAAAAGCATAATTGTTTCTGTTTTCATTTATTTTGGACAGTTATGCAAGTTACCGTTTGTTTCACCCAGTATCGATCGGAAATAGACAGTGGACACAACATAAGTTGAATGAAGTTGTTGAATGTCTTTTCTTTTGCTAAGTGCTGATGATGATAACATCTGGGTGATATCCTCTAATATGCATTAGCATGTTGAAAATGTTTTGCACACCACAAAACTGTTAAGGCATGCCAAGACACTGTCCATCACCGTAACCACACTTCACAAAAAACCTGAAGTTTTCACACACAGCTGATTTAAAAGAAGCAGGCAGATCTTCTAGCCCCTTTGTGTCATCTGAAGTCACCGGTTACTCTTATGCTTCTTGTACTTTGTTTCATTTTACTCCTCCTCTTCTTTTGTTGTTTAATGGCGTTTGGCAAACCACTTTTAAGCACACCACCTGCATCAGATTGATGGGTACAATCATGTGTGATTGACTTTTCTCATGCAGAGAAATGTCTGTGATGTCTGTACTGTGACGTTTTGGTTTCTACACCCCTACATATCACATATTTTACATGCTTTACAAACAGAGATGATTTAAGCCAGACTTCCCTCCTTTTCCTCTCAGTGGTCTGAACTTGGCTCCAGTCTCCAGACTCCGGGGAACATGGGAGAAGCTACCTAGCAAGTACGAGAAGCTGTTTGGGGACCTGCAGGACCTTTTCGACCCCTCCAGAAATATGGCTAAGTACAGGAATGTCCTCAACAATCAGAACCTCCAGCCGCCAATCATCCCGTTGTTCCCCGTCATCAAGAAGGACCTCACATTTCTACATGAAGGTAAAAATATAAACAGCTGATTCCAACTACAAACTAAAATGCCATTTAATAGCTTAATTACGTATTGTAGCTCTGAAGTACTCTGCATGTTTTATAGTTGATGATAAATTACTAGAGTTCTGCTTCTAATTTTTTTAGATTCAATTGTCAAGATGCTATTTTGTTTTCATTGTGTTTATGACTATACACTGCCATTAGGTTTAGATACCTGCTAGCCAAACTCTGTAATGAAAAAAAAAAATCCTTAAAATAATATGCTAACCTTTACGTCATACCTTAAAAAAGCAGACACTACATTATTTGGCTTTTGGATAATCATTAGAGTAAAATGCAGTACTGGAAAATATAATGTATTGTTTCTCTTTGTTGGAGATTTTGTTAAAAGTAAAGGCTAAATTTGACAAATAGAAATCTAGCTTGTTGGTTTCTTGCATGAGCTGTTTAGTCAACTTTCTTTAGTAACAAAAAATAATGCTTGTGGTTATTTTTTATTTTTTTGTGACTTTTTATGCCATCATTTTTTGATGCACATTTGAAAATGTGCGTTGTCAGAAGGTTAGATTCCAGCTGAGTTTTAATTCCAGAATCCACAGATGTCCGACCATTAGTTTCAGTGTTAATGACTTTATTATCGATGAGCTGTTATTTATAATCCTTTTTCTTTCTTATAAATGGTTTATATTAAATTTTTCTCTGCAATTCTCTTAGGCAACGACTCTAAAGTGGACGGCCTGGTCAACTTTGAGAAGCTTAGGATGATCGCCAAAGAAATTCGCCATGTTGGTCGCATGGCCTCCGTTAACATGGATCCAGCCCTCATGTTCAGGACCAGGTAGGAAACGTCCAGAAACAGAGCCCATTTTCAGATTAACTGTCTTTTCACCCGTCTTGTAGGACCAGTCAGCGTTACGCTACCAGGCGCTCTGGGGTTAGCGGGTTCACATAGATTCCGTAAAATTTCTGCATCACGCTTTTCTGTAAAGCAGCTGTTCCCTCTGGCAACTGTCTCCTCTTACACATTGTTGGCATAAAATGTGCACAGTGTTCCTGTGAGTGTGTTGCTGTCTAATGATGTCTCCTCTTAGTGGTGTTGCCATTTGATTTCTTCTCCTCTGACTTTCACGTGGGTCTATTGTGAAATTGCTTCTCTTTGGTGATCTTGGTGGTCTTTCCTGTCCTAAGCTTTGTCTCTTTCTTTCTCTGCTCACCCAACCCTTGCCCCTTGCTTCTCTGTTCATGGCACCAACCCTCTAGGAAGAAGAAATGGAGAAGTCTAGGGTAAGTTTGGTGACCCTCCAATCCTTTGCCCTTTCTGCACTTGGCCAGTTTTTTGTGCTTTTTCTTTTCTTTTCTGAAACCTTGTTTCCATTAACCGGTTTGAATTAAATCCTACTAATGCCGCCTCAACCCAGCCGCAGGCCACAAAATGAAACAAAGGTCAATTTGCTAACATCAGATTATGATGGAATACTGTGCATACTTGTGAACATGAAAATAGCAATTTGAGATATCAAGAAGACAAATAGGATTACAATATCCAGTCTTGTATTAGCAAACATGACCTTTTGTCAAATATTGTTTTTTTCTAACAATGCATGCAACTTCAGAATTGAATCTGTCTCTTAGGTTTTATCTGTTAAAACAGCCAGGTTTTTTTTTTCTTTTGCTACATTCTTCATGCTTTACATTCTTGTGGTCCCAGGAGCTATTTTGCACACAAAAAATTTAGGAAGAAAACATAAAGGAAGCACGTTACATTAACCTGAGGAGAAAAGGGAACTTTGTCACTTTTAGTCTCTTAATTATGACTACATACTTAACGATTAGTGTCTTGTGATGATAAGATTGTTATCTCATAAATACGAGATCGTTTTCTTGTTAATTATGTGATCCTTATCTGTAAAATATGTGGCGCTAAGTCATGTTATTTTTCAAAATATTGCAAGTCAGAGTTCTAAGAAAATTGTTTTATTTATTTTTTCTTCTTTGGGTGAATGCATTGTGCCTCCATTTAAACATAGAAGAAATTGTCTTTTTTTTCAGAGTGAACATCTATGTAGGTGATTTTTTTTTTCTGAGCTATATGTAGTGGAAACACCACTTCATAAATATCTTTCCACTGACAAATCCAACTGTTACCTCCCAGTGACCAACACTGCTTGTAAGACCATTTTCTGTGTAAGACAGAATTTGGCTTTACTCCTACTACGATCCAATCTGACTCAAGCCACAGAAATGTAAACTTTGACTGTGTCACAGTAGTAGAACTTCCCCTTTATACTCGCCTGTTATTTGACTACACCCCCCCCCCCTTCTGCTGCCTGGAATGTCTGGAATGTTCTGGAGTTTGGACAAATATCTAAAGCTGCTCTTTTTGCATGTCTTAATAAATACAAAGCACCCTGTTTTGCTCAGTAGAAATGTCTGTACAGTTCTTACTGTAAAGAGGCTAATTTACAATATGTTAATTGTTTTTTTTCCTAACCTTTCTATTTCATTCTGTGTCTTTGTTTGTGCCGGCAAATGTGCATTCTCCTGTGCATGCGTGCATCCAGGTCTTTAAGCCAGGGTAGCGCCAATGCAGCAGTGCTGGACGTCACCCAGACAGGCGGGCACAAGAAGCGGGTGCGACGCAGCTCCTTCTTGAACGCCAAAAAGCTTTATGAGGACGCCCAGATGGCTAGGAAGGTCAAACAGTACTTGTCCAACCTCAGCCTGGAAACAAATGAGGAGAGTCTGCAGACGCTCTCGCTACAGTGTGAACCCTCCATTAGCACATGTGAGTTAGTTACACAGCTTGGCACACATATAGACATGGATAAGATGTATGCCCATTATGGAACCCATTAGTAAGCCTGCTTATGACTATGATGCCTAAGAAAAACATGGAATTCTTAATTTTGTTCATTTGTCCTGAGAATCACACATTTTCAGGATTCATGGTCAGTCAGCATCTCTCCATGATCCCCTTTACATCCGTCTCTCCTGGTAATTGTAATTTCCATCACACTCGCTCTCACTTATCAGTGCCCAAGAATGCCAGTGGTAAACGACCAGACACCTCCCCAGTGGTGTCCCGAGCTGCCAGCCAACAGAGGGGCCAGTTGGCCAAAGGAAACCAGGCCCTCCAGGTCCCAGCCGTGGCCCTTTACCCATCCCGAAAGAAAGTGCCAGTCAAAGATCTGCCGCCTTTCGGTAGGATAAAAGATGGAGTGCTTACAATTACTAACAAATACTAGGTGTTTGCATCATGTAATGTGTGTGATTCTATGTAGAACAGCAGAGGGTATACACAAAGTATTCAGAGATTGCAATCTATTAAAATTAGATGCTTTAAATTTACAAAGCGTTATAGAATCAAGATTTGATCACAAGAGTGGACCCGGTACTGAAATATCTCCAACAAGGCTTCAAGGTAATTAAACAGTCTAGTTCGCTGGAGTTCAGGCCTACTGCTCTTCATATTACTGTAATCCCAAATGTATGTGCTTCTACATCCTCCTTGTTTTCTCCTCCTCCTCATCCTGCTAATCGCAGACAATAGAAGAACCAGCCTTTGCCAGCTTCTATGTGACAGCGCTGCCACCTAGAGCCTGTCTGGCAACAAGCGCACACACGCACACACACAAAAAAAAAAAACCCAGACAATGCAGTTAAGCACCCTATGGCCCTTAGGCAATGGCGGCGTTCCTGTCGCTAATTCTGTCCATTTTATTGAAAATGTCCACAGGCACCAGTTCCCCCCAGTCTCTGAAGAAGATCCTGTCTCTGTCTGAGGAAGGGAGTGAACGGCATCGAAAGCAGCCAGAGGACACCGTGTCCAACGCCTCCTCCCAGCTCTCCTCCCCGCCCACCTCCCCCCAGAGCTCGCCCAAGAAGGGTAAGCCAATAATCCCCCCCTCCCACACCATTCTTCACACTGCTCCCCTCTTGTCATGATGTGCCACAAATGCCACCTGGTGGCTGCCGTCTTGCATTGCATGATTTATCAGTTTTGGTTTGTACAGTTTTAGATACAGAATTACTCACCCCTCCAAAATAAGATTCAGTCACGCAAGGGTGTAAGTTGTAGAATTTGCAGTTGTTGTTTCTGGATTTTGACAGGATGTGGGATATATTACTTTTTCCCTGGTGATATTACAGAACATGTTCTGTAAGATGCAGTCTGGGGTCAGAGTACCTAAACAGTTAATTGTTCTTGTTATTCTTAAAACAGTATTGTTCCCACTTTTAGAAACCAGTGAAGAAATGCATCATTTTAATATCTTTCCTGGGAAGATACAAACTTGTTAATGTACAAAATATACAAATAACTAATCGATACATTTGACAATGTGTCATTTGAATTGTAAAAATATTATTTATTTATATCGGTAACAAGTTCCGAAGAAGTAAGACATATATATCAATAGCTTTGCCCAAGATAGGGTTCATGAACAGAGTCTTGGAAGTGTGGAAAATGCTTAATTTTAAGTGTTGTTGTTTTTTCGGTTTAGGAATATGGTTTCATTAGAACCCCTCTAAAAATGCTTGATATCCAACATATCTTAGTGTTTCCTCTACAGAATCACTCATGCAAGCCCAAATTTTTCAAATATTTGAAATCCAATGATCCCATCATCATAATTGTTGTGTCCTGGCCTTGAAATTAGCAGCATTAAGTAATCACGATAAAAACATTCAAGCTAATCTGAGCAACTATACAGTAGATTGATGTGGCTATGAAGGAAATCTGTGAAGCTGTTTTGTTCAGTTGCATTTATACCAACAATCTTGATGTGATGAAAGAGTCTTAGTGAGTCTGGGAAAAAACTGACTTGTCCTTTGGGATTGACAAAGTTGCTTGAATCTGAATGTGGAACTTTTATCAGATACAGTGAAAGTGTTTGAACTTTACTCTTAATGGCTGTCTGCATAGACCAGAGGACTTTGGGTCTGAGTGATACAGCTTTCAGAAACGATCTCCGCTATACTTGCAGTGCAGCTGGAGCTCAAATCTAGTTTGTTTGTTTTGTTTTGTTTTTTTACTTCTTGAACTTCTTGATCAAAGCGCCTATGAGTTGACTGAGAGACACTTCAAGCCTCAACTTTATTGTCATGTTAGCTATCACTATATCTTATTTAACTTTCCTCTCCTCACATATCTGTTGTCATAGCTTCCTTTAATCAGCCGCTTCTTTAATCCAGATTTTGAATTATGAGCTTTAAAAGTGGAGAGGTAATTGGGGTGAGTTATGCTAATAATGACCAGGAAATATAAGCTCTAGTCTATTGAACACTATCACTGAGCCTCAGCAAATGCCGCAGTGACAGTCCCTTTTAACGAGGAAATATGTACTTACAAATGTCGCCAGTCAGCAGTAGCCATTTCTCCGCGCTTTCACAGAGTTGTGCAATTTAACAGCCCCCCCGACACTTATTAATGGAACTTTTCCACACATTTTGGTGGTGTGTTGAAACCCAGGACATCGCAGTAAACTGCTGTTTCAGTAAGAATGCAAAGCGCCCGTCCCAGAGGAGCTGGATGGTGAGCTTGGAAATGAAACGCTACAATTACCCGGGCTGTCTGTTTGCGATGCCTCATTTGAAAACTGACTTGAGATAAGACATGTGAATTAGATTTATGATGCGAGTTGAAATAAAGTTGACCCATTGTAAGTCATTTTGATGTTTCATCCCCGGATCATAGCTGTGCGTTGGAACCATTTGACAACCATTTGACATTGATGTATTACTTAAATGTAGTCTTTCAGGTTTTCTTTGAGGTACATATGCCCCCGTGAATGTTTTTCAAACATTTACCTTAGATTAAATTGCTCTTTATGTCCATGATCAGAATTTTAATGCACCCCTCCTCATTCCCGCAGGTTACACCAGGATGGGAGACGCCTACTCGGACTCTGGTCACAGTGAGATCTCCTCTCGCTCCAGCCTGGTCAGTAACTTCTCTTTCGACATGGCCCAGGAAGACAGGAGAATGCGTCACTCCGGAGGAGTCGGCGAATCCCACATCGGGGGGGCCCGGCTGGAACGCAGAGCAACCACCGACCCTGACCAGTACAGCCTCGGGTAGGAACACTTCACCGCTTCTGTTTTGAGGTGAAATAGGTTTCTGTCTCTGTTTTATTTTCTATAATATGTGTTTTTTTCTCCATCATATCCTATAGGTCATATTCATCAATGCAGGACTGTCGGGGTATTTACGCTGGCTGCCCTACAGTGCTCTCCTCACCCAGTTCTGAGGAGCTGACTCAAGATCAGGGCGACCGTGTGTCCCTGGATGCTGCAGACAGTGGCCGTGGCTCCTGGACGTCCTGCTCCTCTGGTTCACATGACAACATCCAGACCATGCAACAGGGACGTAGCTGGGAGACTCTCGCCTTTGGTGGAGGCGGTGGTGGTATCAGTGGACTCCCTCCTGGAGGACCAGAGGCCTTATTAGGGGGACCTGCTGCACTATGGGCTGCCCAGGCGAGGGGGAGCTGGGCATCCGCCAGCTCCTCCTCATCCTCAGCTGCATACTGGGGAGAGGACTCGGAGGGGGACACTGGCACCATTAAGAGGAGAGGCGGGAAGGACGTCAACGCTGACCCGGAAACAAGTAGCATCACATCCACGGGGTCCGAGGAGGCCAAGCAGCTCGGCCGGCCGTCGCCGTCACCAATCACAGCTGGGGGTAAAGGCCTCATCTGTGAGTGTCTGCAGCTCACATTCCTTCCTTTAACTGTCTGTAGTAGACATTTTCATATTAGAATTGAATCGTATGAGTGATTATGTGAGAAAAGGGTCACTCGCACTCATCATTGTCCTACCGAGCGTTTCAGCACCTTTCAGCTCGTGCTGGTTTTCTGGCCCTCAAGTTTACCGTCGATTCACTCATCTGTGTCATTTTCAGATGGTGCAGATAGCACCTAGCAGACAACCAAGATAGCTGTTAGTTGGGACTCTGCAGCTTTAAGGGTTAGCGGAGACCAAACCAGAGCTGCAAGTAGAAGGAATGTTGAATATTCATCAAGCAGATGAACAGAAACTCCACTTTCACTGTCTGTTAATTGTGTAAAGAGGTTTCACGGTGTAACTGTATTAAGAAAAGGTGCTTTGGATGCCGTTGGAAAACTGCAGAACTAATTGCTAATTGATTTTGTTAAGGGTTTCAGCAAAAAAAAAAATTCAAATCGTTTTTTAGTTTTGATTGGAAAAATCACAAGACAAAGTTCCACTTGAAAACTCGCAGTCAGAGTGAGAGCCTTGTATTCTCGAGTCAATATGTCAATAGACTGTTTGTTTGTTTTGTGCAGTAGAGTAACAGAATATAACTGCCTACTGAAGATATCATTCTAAAAGTATCTTGAATTGTTTTTATCTCGGCCCTGTCCACTCAGCACGGAAAGAGGGCCGTTACCGTGAGCCTCCCCCGACACCGCCAGGCTACACCGCCTTGACCATCTCCGACCTCGCCGAAGGACAGCATGCAGCTCCGCCTGTTGCCACATCCACGACGACTCACTCAGGCCGCCGGCCGCCAGACTACACCACGGCTCTGCAGCGCTCGCGCATGGTCACCCAGTCACCCGACTCCCACCAGGCCCATCAGGGGAGTAAACAGCGAGCCGGCGGCCTACAACGCACCCGCTCACCAGCCGAGGAGCAAGAGCCCGAGGAGGAAGAGGAGGGTGAGTCCTTGTCTTCCAAACTAGTCGCTCTGAGGAAGCCAAAGCCAGTGGCTCAGCATACACCTGAGATCCCCAGACCATGAGAGTGTGTGTGCGGGGGTTAAAAGGCAGGGCCCCTCTCCCCAAGGCAGGTAAAAACTCATTTATCAGGTTGCCCCCTCTCCTCCACTCCAATGAACCTGCATGTGAAAAGGAACACACACTCGGACTGAGACTGACCATTCCTTCACACAACGTCCTACAGCACCAGTAGGATCGGTCCCATTCCAAATCACAACTCCCTTCTAATTTGGTTTTGGAAAAAAAAAATGTAGCATTTAATATCTGGGAATTGTTCATTTGGAGCGGGACTCCCACCTTTTAACCAGCAATATGTCATCATGCATGAGTCATACTAGCTGGACCCAGACACTCACCACCTCTCTGCCACCACACATCGTGCTCTGCTCTCTCACCGCCTCACACACACTGCGTCACACGGCATCCATCAAGCAGGCGCAGTGCTCTCCACCATGCAGTCAAACTCAATGCCTGAAAACATGCACCTCCATTCTCCTGCACCAGCACGCACCCGACCCACCCGCAGCCACCGTGGATGGATCCTGTATTACTACATTCATATGTGCAGTATTTGGATTTGTAAATGTGCTGTAGTTATGGTAAAAAAAAAAAATCATCTGTCCATTAATAGATATTGCATCGTCCAAATTGTGCATACAAATAAAAGAAAATGTAAGTGTACATCAAAAGAAGAATTGAACAATTTTATAAATTTTTTTAGAATGTTTTTCTGCCATGTAGGCGGCCATCATTGTCTCTTCATTTCAGTATGCTATGAAAATCAAATTACAGACTTAAAAGTGGCATTAGACAAGGTTTTATTTTCTTTCACTTATCATCATAAAGATGTTTTAGGCTGGCCGTGGTTTCGGTGTAGCTCATGGTTCATTTTTCTGGCTGCCGGCACTATAACTGTCGGCAGATTTAAACATTGTGTTCAGGAGCGAGCACTAAATTGAGTTTTCCTGCAACCAGACAGTTGGCACAGATCAGCATCATAAAACCATCATGAAATCATAAAAAGCTTAGAGGGATCCTTCTAAACCTTGATGGTGTCATTATTCCACAGTCATTGTGTTGTGCAAACATTCCGTTTGCAGCATTTACTGCATAATGGCATGTCAAAGCAAAGAAATTGAGTATTGGCACTCTAAAATTTGCTTGAGGTGCGTAAACCTAGAAAAGTCTGCTATGCCAAAACAAACGGTAAACAGACACTTTTGCAAATGCAAATTAGAAAAGTTTATTTCTTGTTTTTAAAAAGATAGCTATTGTACAGTCTGGAGCACCGTATCACTCCTGCCGGAGGCGACGTGTCGCCATTGTCTCTGGCGTGCCGCCGTCCACCGGGTGTCTGAGTGCCAAACGTCAGCCAAACAACTTAAAAATACAGCCGCCAGTGGAGCCGCTAAAAATAGACCCTAGTTTGCTGAAACACTTCAGCAGACAGCGGAGCAGCGACTGAAATCTGAGCGGGCGGTGGCGCAACTGTGCTCGTCCAGCGTGACGTTTTCAGCCCTTTAGCCCAACGGGGGCCTGTGGGTATATGTTTTTTTACCACAAAGTGATATGTATTACAACATTTCAGGTCTTTCAGTTAAAAAAAAAATAATGTTCATATCGTACTGAAATGAGCAGGAGGCAGGGAGTCATTTTAGATTGGCAACATGTAAGGAAACTCAGCATTGTGGAATTTATCACGAGCTGCAGCCTTACATATTTGTTTTACTGTTAATTTTACTGTTAAATAATGTATATATGTGTATTTGTGTAAATTAGACTCCAGCTTTGCTGCAGTCCGCATGCATTGTAACGTCTGACCATCTTTGTGTCCACAGAGGATGAACAGGTGTCAGCAGTCTGAGGGGACGTCCTTCTGCAGTGACTTGAAGCCCCTCCCCCCATTTGGGGTGGGCGGGATTAAAGAGACTGACAGATACGACAGACCAATAGATTCATCATCAGTTACGTACGTGCCTGCCTCCTCCACTTGGCTCTCCCTTCTGATTGGTGGATTCTTCGACTCGTCTTCCTCCCCTGCCTTAAAGCATCATGGGGGGTTGAATGACCCTGCATGCAAAAAAAAGACGGGAAAAAAAAAATACTGTGAAGAAGAGATGAGAGAAGGTCAAAGAGAAAAAAAAACAAAAACGCCTGGCACTTTGGAAGGAAGAACAAAAAATCAGCCGAACGGTGCCGTGGAGTCGACCTGACCTCACAACAAACCACGTAAGATGTTGCTGTTGGGAAAGGAAAAAAAAAAAAAAAAAACATAATT
>CAAKHG010016415.1:0-14913 GCA_901007715.1 Dactylopterus volitans | reverse complement strand
GCCGTAGCTTAGTGAGAATTCTGTGCATCCGCTTTGCGCTAATTTTATCCCCTTGTTGCTGAGTGTGTGTGTGTGTGTGAATGTGCTATTACAGGACATCCAGCAATACACACCATCGTGCCATGATGAAGATGGTTGATCAAGCAGTGTAATTTTAAAACGTCCATGATAAACTAATGCGAAGCTCAAGACACCTCATGTTTAAAGTGTGTTGTGGTATTTTTCAATCTGTGGTAGGTGAATATCAACCAAAATAACTGGCACCTAAGGGTGGGAGAAAAAATAGACACAGTATAGTAGTATTTATATAGTAAATTCTATATACTGTATATCACAAAGGTGGATTAAGACATTCCTGGCAGGATTTTTTAGGGCATTCTGTCTGCTTGCCAACTCATTTTGCTGCAGTATAAAAAGACTATCATGAGATGAAGAGTGAAAACTTTACACAAGTTTTTTTTTTTCTTTTCGAACACAATTTGTAATTGAAATAAGGTAAAAAATCACACTCTCACACAGCATGTGTTAACTCTGCATATCGTGTCGTGATAATATCGTAACTTGGGGCCTTTGGTGATTCCTCCGCTGCCGCCATCAGGAGATGGAAACTGAGCTGAAGGATGATTTTTCAACTCATCTAACACCGCAAAAACCTCGACTGATTGTCAACTCCCTTCAAAGTTTCATGGCTGTCAAGCATCCGTTTCCTACATCAAGCCACGAGGAGAAAAATTCACTGTTGGTGACGATGGCGCCACCGTCTCCAAAGCAACCTCCCTGATGATCTATGAACACCAGACAGAACCATCACTCCGGTATGATGAAACAGTCGCAGACGCTGAAATGATTAATAGAGACGGACACCGAGCAGCTCAGAGGCAGACAGGTGGACCGAGGTGAACGACAGAGGTGAATTAGAAGAAACACCAGGAAGGACGATGCTTAAGTAGGACAGAGCACAGGGGAGGCCTGTCTGTCCCAGATCAGTCGTTTACCGCCGGCAAGAAGGGAGAAGCAATAAGTAAGACCGGGAAAAAAAGAAGAGAGAGAAAAGAGCAAGAGTAAACGAGATGGCTAAATATGGAGTTATGACACCCTCCCAACCCTCCGAGCAGTGACGCTAATATCGAAGTTAAGCTCCATTCGCTGCACTTGGGCAAATGCGCCACGAAGGAACACAAAACATCAGAGAAGGTGAGCCTGTGACAATGGGGCAAGTTGTCTACACAACAGCATGATAATCAGTCCCTAAGACACAGCGTTTAACAACTTTGCCTACTTCCCACACCCCTTTGGAAGCAGATGCCAAATAAACACGGATTAAGATAATCCAATTTAAGCCAATTAATCAAGTTTTATCTCTGTCGAGTCCTTTTTGCTCCTTTGTGACAGGTAAGCTCTGCCCTATATGCTGATAAATCCTCTTTTTGCCAAGCCTCATTGAATTGAACGAGTGATGAGAGGAGATTTTAGTCCCCTGATCCCCAAAGACGGATATGCAAGGATGGAAATGTCAACTGTGTGCTGTGTCCTCTGTGTCAGTAGAGGAACTAGAATGTGGCGCTTCCCGACCATGAAGGAATTAATGGTATTTCCCCGCTAACGTGGGCTGAATGTAAATTGAGCCTCCCAGGCAGTGAACCTTGGGTATTTGCTGGACCTCGACTCTTTGTGCTAAACAACATCTGAGGTGCAAACGACAGGACATTCTCTTAATCAACATCTAAGAGTGGCTGCATCGGCTGTTGAACCAGATCAACTTGACTTCCCCAGACCAAATAATTAAGCTCCGGGGAGTTAAAATAAACACAGCTGGACTACGCTAAACAACATCACTCCATTTCACTACTGTTTGCTGCTGTGTTCTGTCACTTTCATGATACTGGATGAGACCCGGGTTGAAGATGGTCTCTGTCATCTTGGGAAGCTTTTATCATGTAGATGTTTGTTCAAGTGTTAATTTTTTCTTATATGTTCGGTTTTGACTGTCTGATGCTATAAAAACAGGGTCATGATGTCATAATTCATTGCAGCTCTGAGTGAAATATCAGAATTTTCAGATTTATGTGTAGGAATTGTACAAAAGAAAGCTGAACAGACGTAATGCTAGGTTTCTAAAACCGTTGTCTTTAAAAATGTGTTTTTAGATTTTTGGGTTTTTTTTTTAATTTTCTGACAATTCAGCATACAAATGTTGCCAGTTTACTGGTGCAGAACGAAGCAAAGCAATTTTCATACAGTAGCTAACAGCTCCTACATTTGACTATTGCTAGTTCATTGCTAGTGCATTGCTAACGGTGCAGGAAATGGTTGGTCTGAAGCACTGAAACTGAAAAATTATGAGTAATGAGTCAGAAAAACAGTGAATAATAAAGAGGCAGCAATAACGCAGATGAGGAATTATGACATGAGCTGTTCCTATAACACAGTGATGATCTTTAAAAGTAATGCAGAGGAATGTCTCTTTTCTGTTTGGCAGACAGGACTAATAGGCAGCTCCATCAATAATAGTTCCATTTCTTTTGTGACGAGCGTAAACTGTGCTGTTTACAAACACCGCCACTGGTACAGCAGCAGTTGCATGTTGCTGGCATCGCTATCATATTAGCATATCCATTAGAAAAAAGAAAGAAAGCAAATTCTAGGTGCTAACGGATGTGTCTCAACGCCATAAACCAAACGAAACATCTTTTTTGGCTTGATTCAAATGGCCAACAGAGATAATCCCTGAACACACTCGTGGGTAAAGACATTCCGTTAGCCGTCACCACCGTGGACGCCGCAAGACTGGCTGAATAAAAGTCACACTTATTGTGTCGCTTTGACCCACGACGTGAACTCAAATGTGTCTGGCAGATCAACTCCAATGTGGAAGCCAACCGGTGGAGAGCTGCTGTCGATGAGTTAGCATGTAGCGGCCGCTTGACACCCGCATGTGATGAGTGTGTGCTCTTGGATCACCACTCAGACACAAAGACTGAGTCATGTTTCAGCTGCATACTAACACAGAATCACCGCTGCGCATTGACAAAAAAACACTTTGCTTTCACGCATCAGTACAAACTGGAAGCTCCCCCTGAATTTAACACTAGTGCACCGATGGCGGCGTTCCGACTTTTCACTCTTGCGGTTTACGCTCGTGGTGTGTAATGTTGGCTGTCTTCTCTGATGATCCACTCTGTCACCTCCGTTTCCCTGAGGTGACACGCGGCATGAATACCATGTGCTTGCATGAATTACTACGTGTGGGCGCTCTACCATGTTACCGGCTGGGTGGTAAAAAAAAAAGAAAAAAAAAGAAAAGCAAAACAAAACAAAACAAAAAAATAACCTGAACACAAAGCCACACCCCTCGTGCTTGAACGCCTCTGCCAAGTAATTTGTAGTTCATTTCAATTCCGTGACATTACGCTGAAATCGGCTTTGCTTAAACTGCAGTAGAGAAGTGTGTGATTATGTTTGCCATGTACCGTGACCCGCCGTAACCTTTCAACGGGCTGCGCTCCATAAGAAACGAAGGCATCTAGAGAGACAATATCAGGCGGAGCGATAATGAAATGGGCTGGACAAACACATGTTCCCGGGTGACCCTGCTCTTGTAGAGGCAGCCGCTCAAGTGAGCGGACAGCAGTTTGAACATCGGCTGTCATCTGCTGTTTACCTCATGGCAAAGCACTTACTGCATCTTCTCCTGAGCGTGTAATTCCCCCTCCCTGCTTTCATGCTCAGGTGCATGTGTGTCCATGCGTGTTTGTCCATACCCTCCCTTGCATAGGTGTCGGGGAAGTGTGATTTACAGGGGCATTTTATGCACTAGTTAGCCTTTTAATGTGAGCTGTGATCAAAACCCTGTGAGCTGCTCAGCATGCTGGATCATCAGCAGTTCTTGGCATGCATGCAAATGTATGTGGGAGGGATTATCAGTTTGACACAGATGATGAATCCAGGAGCTGACAGGCAGCATCTCTCATAGCTATCTGCTTTATTTACGATGCCACATGAATTCCAATTGTCTTCCCCTCATGCCCCTTAACTGGTGTGTCCTCCTCTTTCCTTCTTTCTCGCTTGTCTCCTGTTCTTGTGCCTCTCTGTACAGCTGGGATAGTGTGCTCATCTGCTGGCATCAAGGAATAATCCACTGTCAAATACCGCCTGGTTTGCCTTCCTTGTGTCAGCGCATCCTTCAGCGGAGCCTCTCAGCGCCGTTTTCTCGTTTCGTTTAGTGCATCACCTCATTTGAATCAAGGGTTATAGCATGCGGTGACAGCCATGTGTTTCACATCAATGCAGTAAACTTTAACATGCAAAGCTGCTCCCTCCTTACCCCCTGCTGCACACACACGCACACACAAACACGCACACACACACACACACACACACCTACACAAACACACTATACGCTCCTCTGCTTGGCCATGCACCTCCCTCCATGCATGTCTCCTTCAGAGTAGAAAAGCAGAAAGAACAGAAAGCATTCTTACTGTCTTCTATAATCCCTGATGAAACACAGAAATCCCTCCTCTGGAGAAGGGGACAGAAGTGGACAGGAGATGAGTGGGAGCCCAGCGATTGCCGGTTGCAGAGGAATAAGGAGTGAGGAGGGGCAAGCAGGAGGAGGATGAAGAAGACTATGGGAAGAGCGGGACAAAAGAAAAGAAAACCACTGCCGCAATAATGAGGAAACCCCCCACCCGGCTCCTCCTCCACAGACGCTGCAAGAAATTAAAAGGTGTCCGGCATGCTGCTGTACACTGAGGGATGGAGCATTATCCTCGCCGCCAGCCCGTCCTCCAGCTCCAGCAGCTCCAGCAGCTCCAGCAGCAGCAGCAGCAGCAGCAGCTCTGTAGTAACACTTCTATCGGCTCGGTCCGGCAACCTCCCCTTCCCTCGCCCACCATCCTCCCCTACTCCCTCCCCTCAGCATGTTCAGAGTGACTCTCTCTCTCTCTCTCTCTCTCTCTCTCTCTCTCTCTCTCTCTGTTTCTCTCTCTCTCTCTCTCTCTGTTTGTACTGGTTGGTTGGTCTCTCTCCCTCAACCATACCTCACTTTCTCTGTTTCACCCCCTCCCTCCCTCGAGCTCTGAGTCCTCCATCATTACCCGGATACAGGGCATACCCCTCCCTCCCTCTCTCCCTCCCTTGCTCTCCCTCTCTGTCTTTGATGTTTTGGAGTTAGACTCTTAGCTATGAAAGAATCTCTTCTCTTTTTTTCCATCCCCACAGCACTGAAAGCACCATACAACACACTGGGATCCACCCAACATTGCAGAGGAACACACACCCACACACACACACATTCATACACACACATACACACACACACGCACACAACAGATTATCCATTAAATAATTACCGCGCAATATCAACAACAAAGCAGACACACACCAATTAAAGCGGAATTTCTCATTTTCTAATGGATTCCTGCCATAATCCAACAATTACATCCAAATCAAAAAGATGCAAAGCGGCGCAATCTGCAGCAGTTCAACCAACGTGTATTCTCATGCTGAAAAATGAATTAGGAATGAAAGAGATGTGTATAAAAGGATGAGGGAAGCCACTGCTGCAATGCTTATTACCATACATGGGTATGTGTGGGAGGCATTGCGCGGGGAGGGGTGGGGGGGCTAAAAGAGGTGGTGTACAGGACTGTGGGTGGAGGAGTCTTCGACTGATGAGCAGAATTGAACAGCAAGTAGAAATCAACTCCATTATGCCAATCAGTGGTGAGTGAAGCATGCCGAGCGTGCCTCGCGAGGTGGTTGAGCGAACGCCCCTTTAATGAGGGAGTGGGGTGGGGGGGTCGACGTATATATATAATAAGCATGATGGATTCTCAGCGCCATCATCTCCCTATCTCGGCGGTAAATATACAGTGACGCGTTTGCAGGTCTGTTTGACTCAGCAAGTCAGAAGCGGTGATGGATGTTCCAGTTAGATCCCAGAACCCCAAAACTACACAAGTAAACATCTGCTGGAGGAAGTTGAAAAGCTGGTTTACAGTCGGTGTTGACAAAGACGCACCGCATGTCGACTGTCGGGGAGATGTGTGTGTGCTTCTGTCTCCGGCGATGAATCCAAGAGGCGTCGCATCGTTTGCATTGTACAGAATTCTTTTTAGATAATGGAAAAATACTTTGGGATTTATTTTTTTGCCATTCTGTCTGAGGATTTCCAGATGATTTAAAAAAAAAAAAAAATATCATTTACTGCGCATCCATGACAATGAGGAAGATTTTCAACACACGGCTTCTTGAGGGTTTTGCAAGAGGTCTTCTGCAAAATGAGCAGCAGATGAATTTCACTTTTATTTGAAAACAAATTTGGTTACGGATTTAACTTACCGGTCACCTGCACAAATAAATGAATGAATAAATAACAAAGCTAGATTACTGGAAAATTGGCAAAAACTGAGAGCAAGACATGCCAGGCAACTACAAAAAAATGGGGAGGGGAGTCTGAATTCAGCCTACAACAAGATAACTCGAGATATGAGGGTCCGTTTTGAAGATATGAGGGTCCGTTTTGACTTCCAGTGGCAGTCTGTGTGTGTTATTGAAAGTCAACTTTGGGATCCAGAGCATTATAAGAATTTGAAAACCTCTGACGGACCAGATGTTTTAACGTGGTTTTTACTAACCAGAAATGATGTCCACTGAGGTGCTGGTTTATTTGATCTTGCAGGTTATAGCTGTGATGAACATAAATGAATTCTTCTGCAGTTCTTCTGCACAAGGTGGATTCACTGGCTTTGCTGAGCTGGTCGACGTGCTGAGGATTTTACCACTAAAGGAAAAGCAGGACCTGCTGCAGCTCCAGCTCACCAGTGACACCAGCGACCCCGCATCAGATGAAGATGACATTAATAAGCATACATCGCCATCCCTCACTGTATTTTCTCTCATTAAAATTAGCTTCACATTTAGAAACTAGTGTGAACGACATGACAGCTCACACAGTGGGGGTTGTCCACCTCTTACATTCAGCCGGTGACTCATGCCGGGGGAACTTTCGCACGCAATATTAACAGTATTACACCATGTGATCTATTAGTTTCTTTAAATTAGGTTCACATTGATTGGTCAGTCTGCCGGCGTTGCTGCTGCTGCTGCTGCTGCTGCTCCTGCTGGCTGATTCTGCGTGTGTGTGTGTGTCCGTGTGTGTTAAAACAGGTTTTGTTTATCAGGCTCAGTGGTATTAATTGGATGAGAGTGAGGGAGCAGTTGCGGTAACCAGAACGACACTGTTGCTCGTGTAAAGGAGATGGAGGAATCACCTTAATAGCAGACAGACAGAATTAATAAAGACAGATGGCCGTAACTATGATAAGAGCTATTTCCCTGCTCGTGAAGCTGACATATTTATGCACCCGCCTTTGTCGAGACACTCGGGGTTTTGTTACAGTCATTATTCACACTAATGCACTGACATGGCAGCCAGTAGTCAGTCATTTAGAAGCTCTTCCACCTGTCATCTGGGAAATAAAATGTGATACCAGGACACACTTCCACAGCCCCTCCCTCCGAACGTCTCCTCTCTCTCGCTGCTAAATCACAGCTGTTTCAGACTCCATGTTTTGCCCGCTGCTTCACTAAAAGGAGACCAACGATCATGGTAATGATGATGATGATGATGGTTCTGAAGATTTTAAAATCATGAAATATCCAGCTCTACTGCCATTTACACAGTGCCCCACCCATGACACCGTGATCTCCAGAGTCCTGAACATGGGGAGCGTGTGGCCACTGTACATACACGCAGCCAAAAGGGTTTAATGGGAACGTGCTGTACACAGGAGCAAGATGTTGCACCCATGAATAATGGAAGCAGGGAGGGAAACTAACAGAAGGAGGGGGTGGAGGCGGAGGCGGTGGTGGCGGAAAATGTTTCATATGCATCAGAATGGAATTATGAATTGTGAAGCAGGCATCAAGCAGGTTAAAAGGAGATAAAAACTGACGACGTGTTTTGATAACTGACTGCAAACTGGAGCCAGCGATGAATTCATGGGTGTTCCTCTGTTGTGACAGCTGAGAAACCCTGGGTGTAATATTTGTCACACTTTGTTTTCCACTTTTCTTTTTTTTTTTTTTAACTATCCCTTTAAACATACCATCTCCAAGACACTCATTCCCTCAGTGTGAAGGGATAATCTCTTCCCTCTTTTTTCTGCCCTCATTATGAGAGAACTGTTATACTTGGCATCAGAATTAACTGCTTGGCTGCAACTGAGAGCAGGAAAGAAAAGCAGAAGTGGGTCACATGCTGGAGGAGAGGAAGGAATGGAGGCTAAGAATATGAGCGCTGGCTGGGTAGGATGAAAGCGCAGGTAGAGTGGAGGGCTGAGCGCTCAAGTGGGAGGGTGAACGTTTGCCCTGAGCTCTGAGAGGAACCCGAGGAACACACTGAAGCAAAAGCGATCGTGAGGCCAAGAACCTTAAAGTGGACGGACCCTGAACTTCAAAGGAAATTAGACTGCACAACTGCACACGGACAATGACGCGCATAAAGGGTTATATATACTCCTGATCACGAGAACAACAAGACAAAAGGCCAGAGAAAAAAAAAATCTTAAAGGATCCAGTGTCAAGTGGACTCACTAGAAACGTAAGCAAGAGAGTGCGTTCAGCGCCGAGCTCCGCCAAGGACAATGGCCCACTCGTTTTTTCTTTTTTTCATATGTCACTTATGTCCGGCTATACTAGAAATATTTCAGGCTGTTGTCACAGGTTCAGTACAGTGATCGAATTACCATTCAGGTAACATTTGTTTAGAATGCTTATCCCAGGCCACCCGACTAAACTGAAAGCTGTTGTTGGAACTATTTAAAGCAATTGCACGGTGCCGTTTTCTTTTGATGGGCAACATTTTTTGTTTTTTTAGCCAGTTAGTATCACTACAGGTACTACTGCCATTGAGCACTACAGCTTTCAACACAATGGAGTAGAGGGATTGCGTAATTTTTTTTTATTTTCATTTTTTTAAACAGATGCCCGGAGATGACTAATATGTGTGGGATTTATTAACTGGGAAACACAATAGGACCTTAGCAGTTAGCCATTGAAAGTCCAAGTTAGAATTTGATTTGATGTCACAGAAAACTATTATTCTAAGCATGTTTTTCCGATGTTAGGTATGAATGGCTTTCGAAAAAAAACGCATTTTGGAGATTCAGAGCACCACAGCTTCAAAGTAACTGAGGAATAAGTACATTATAATGCTCTTTTTCTTCCGATGACCCTTAACTGCTAAGCGGTTTAAGGTCACTGCCCTCAAAATATTTATTTTGTTCCCCTAAATCCGCTTCCATCAGGAGCCACACTAAATTTTACACATAAATAGACCTGATGACTGTAAATATGTCAGCCCTTTTTCATAAAAGTCCATGTATTATTTCCTGTGAAATGTCAGAGAAATATATTCAAGAAAGTATGAAAGAAAGTAAATAATTCTTGGATCTGCCCCAAAGCTGAGCAGCTTATTTGTGATTTGTTCTTTTATGTTTTAAACCTGCTGTCAAAGAAATTTACAAATTAACCAGTGGCGATGAACGCAATCTCCAAAAGGTAATAGTCATCAAACAACTTTAAACCAGTATAATAGTTTTTATTTGGGCTCATGAATCTGAATCTCTACTAGGTGATGCGGTGCAGCTTTTGAGAATTATAATTGGAACGCGTATCTCACTGAGCAGCTAAATAATGAGATGCACAATCAATGAAACAGGCTGGCTCTCCTGTCAGTTACATACAATATAGGTGTATTTATTAACGTTATTATTGTCTCAAAGTGCACTTGAAGCATAGCGTTGCATTTTAATTGGATATTCTTTTACTTCTATTTTGGTACGGACATAAAAGTACATAATCCAGTGAAAACGTTATTAGTGAAGATTTTAAAAATGAGTCAGAGATAAGGTACAAAAAAGAATTAAGTGTCTTTAATGATATAGGCTACATTTGTACATTTCTACAGCAGACTTTCAGTAAGAATAACTGCCAATTTAGAAAAAAGACAAAGTTTTACCAGTAAAAACTGAAAACATGAACCAGATAAACTGTCAAAAGGATTTGAAATTAAATACTGCAAATGTAAATATTCAGTTCAATATTCTGTCCCATTAAATAATGATAAAAACATTTAATAGATTGAACAATCAATGTGAAATATAAATTACATTAAAGCACCATTTCAACAATGAGGATATTAAAATAAATAATTGGCCTTTCCTTATCGAGACAGTACATCTTCATGGATGTAACGAAAGGCTGTGCGAGTCACTCTGAACACTCCTGCCAGATGATGTCGACATACAGTACATCAATGATAATGAGAGGAATGTTCACATGACTTCACAAGCAACAGCAATATAAACACGTATAGACATGTAACTCCATTACCAAACAAAAAAAGCAGACAGCAACCGTATAAGAGACACACAACTTATACTCTCTGTATAATAAACGTTAACCCCTTTAAAAAAAATAAAATAAAATAAGAAAAGGCCAAATAAATGACAAAGTGGATTAATCCGTGAAAAGATTGTCACTTTTTTTGATATTATCATGGTCATATTTATGTTATTCATTTAGCTTCCTTTAGGAACTACCCCCCATTACAAACATATCATTTTGTACTATATCTCAATCTATTACTGGCCTGAAAACAAACAAAGGTAACAAAAAAAACACAAAAAAAAACAAAAACATATTGCAGTTTCTCCCATTCACTTTTCCACATGTAACTATCAAAGGGTGCAGCTGCAAAAAGCTGCACGTCGAGTCACCCAGCAGAGCTGTATATCGTTTCAGGTCTGGAAATCATTTTACTGTACACAGTTCATGCAGGAACCTTTCATGTACATACTAACGACAAGTAATCATACTTATACCTGGGATAGCAACTGTCAAACCATCAGGCACAACACGTGTTACCTTAATTTCTTTCTCACACTCACACACACACACACACACACACACGCGCGCGCGCGCCCACACACAGAAGTGAGAAAAGAGCTTACTTTGAGTATAAAAACGAGGGTAGACCGTTTCAACGGGTGCGCCAAAAATTCACAAGAACATATCAAAGACCAAAGACGGAGGCACAGAGCTGCCTTTTCAAAACCCAACAATAAAGTATCGGCAACTGATGCGGATACCTCTGTGTCTACTGCCGTACGATGTATAGAAAAGTTCATACAGCTATGTTACAGTGCAGTAAGAGGGCTTTTGATGTTTGCGATGCCTCAAATGTCTCATCACAAATATATCGAATGCTTTTGTCATGAATTTTCAATTTGGTTATCTCTGGAAATTGTACCAATTCCTTTTTCTTTTCTTTTCTGTTTTTAATCATACAGTAGGCTGAAGCTTTACATAAAACTGTACAACTAATTCACACATTAACAGTCCGTTAAAATGATTTATAAAATGTCAATCAGTCAGCGGGCTTTAGTAACTGGTAGACTATGAATTCCATTATTTAAAAAAAAAAAAAAAAACATTTTTTTTCACACATGCGTTATAATGCCTCTTGACCAAAACAACATCCAAGTGTATTCAATCAATCTGAATACTGGAGATCTAAATCTACTGTGCCGTCTGTCACTACTAATCGCACTCGCTTGGGCTTGGTGGCACCCATAGAGTGAGAAGTTGTGGCAGGTCCATAGTGTGGTGCACCATGGTGTTCCCCCGGCTGGCACTGTTGCGGCACGTCCTTCCTACAATGTTCATCCTGACCTTTGAGCCCTGAAAAACCGCTTAAAGAAAACGACGGTGGGTTTGTCAGCTGCGGCCCACAGGGCTCGAGAACCAGCCGCCCTTGGGTGCCTGAAGGTTCCATGAGGCAATGGTAAGTGTAGTTTGTCGAGCCGAGTCCTGCGTAACCCTCCACTCCATCCCTGAGGCCCAGGGTCAATGAATGATCTCCGCTGAAGTTTAGTACGTACGGAGGACCTTGATAGCCATAAGGGACGGAGGAGACTGACGGCTGACTCTTGTTTGCTGGTGCTGGCGTACCAGGAGGTGTGCTGTGGCCCACTTGGGGGCTGTTGTGCTGAGGCATTGGCGAGAGAGACGAACCAAAGCTGAAATCAAAAGGGTCCTGCTGAGTGTAACATGGCTGGTGTTTGTCCGAGTTCAGTGGAGTGGATTCATCATGTCTCTTGTCATGCGGAGACAAATAACCCTCAGACACTTTACTCGGAAAGAAGAAGGGTCTTGGCAGCGCAGAAAAGTTTTTGTACGACGTGTTGGCTTCACTGCTTTCATGTTTATCGGACGACATCTTGCTTTTACTGAACGACTGATGAAAAGATGGTTTGTTGAAATGTGAATTGGACCTGCTGGGGTTGCCAAGGTAGCCAACATCCTTTCCGAACCCCTGAGCAGAACTGTTTCCTTTAATATGACCGTCTGCATTGACACCCAGTTTGTGACTCTGCTGAGTCTTCTCAATAACACCTGATTTTGTACTCAGTGATTTGGATGTGACGACGGGGCTGCCAGCAGCCATGGTGTCTTTACAAGGAGCACTGTACAAGTTCTGACTCTGGTTTCCCCCCTGAAACTTGAGCACCCTGTGAATTACTGTCGACGGTTTCTCCTGGAAGTTGAATGGATTGTCAGGGGGATTGGGATTTTTCACAGTGAAGAGTTGAGGAGAGAGGAATTTGTTGGCCACTTGAGATGGCGGGACGGATTTTGTCAAGCAACTCTGGGATACTCCTCGGACTGTGTTTGGCTGACAGCTGGAGAAGGATTTGCTTGGAATGGACATACGATGGAAGGGTCCCTGGGCTTTAAGGTTAGACTGGGCTTTTGATTGAATGCTACTTCCCTTAATGTTGATAGCGGGTTGGGTTAAAGTAACTGGGTTTTGAGATGTAACAGAAGCTGATGCTGCACCAAACAACCGGGGCTTGCTAACGACAGACGAGGGCTGAGATTTGGGGTCGTCTTTGGACAGCCTTATTCCCGGATTTTTGCTCAGAATCCGATCTTTAGCAGTAAACTCGGGGTTGCAGACAGCTGAGAAACTGAAACTGGAGCTGGCTGGGTTTCTTTCTTTGGAGGTATCCTTTGCTTCACATTCCAGAGAAACCGTGTCACCTTTGGAGGAAATCAAACTTGGAAAAAACTGTAGGTCCTCGCTGCTAAAGTTATTTCCCGGACTGGGAGGGCCAAGGTACGGCGTTTCAGTGGTCCACGTATCCGAGGGGCTGTGCGAGAGGGGACTACTGAAAGGATCCGTGGGAGGATCCAGGGAACACAGGTCAGATGGAGAGGAAGGGAGTATGTTCTGTGGCTGGTAATAACCCTCAAAGTTCAGACACTGAAAGTCCAAAATGTCATCGCAGCAGTTCGTGAAGGAGGGCTCGCCGGAGAGCATGTTATCTGCAGTTGTGAATGGAGGAGACTGGGATGGGGCTTGGATGACAGAATTCGGCACTCCAGAACACGCTACAGGTTTTTCCAAAGTCTGAGATGAGCACAAGCCCTCGGAGAGCCGAGAGAGACTGTTGTCAATTTGTTGGAGAGTGTGACTAAGACAAGCGGTGGGTGTTTCAGCAGGCCCACACTTGTGCGCTCTCTCAATTTTGTGCCGCTGTTTCCTTCCTCCACTGTTCAACTCTGGCCTTTCAGTGATTATATTTGCAGCCGGTGATATAACTTCAGTTTTATTATCATTGAGAGGGGAAGACAGAGAGAGAGGTGACAGAGACAAGGAAAACTGCGGTGGCTCCGTCTTCAGAAGGGACGCGGTGTTGTTCAGTCTCTGAGAAGACGGACACTCTTCTTTGAGCCTGCCTAACTCGAGCAATCCTTTCTTTTGTTTCACTAAAACACCACCTTTAATCTCCGTCTTAACTTTGGGCTCTACTTTAATTTCCGACTGCTTGTGCTCGTCATCCTTGCTGTCCACCTCCCAAATATCCTCCACCTTTCTGCGTAGTTTGATCACGGGTAATGGAAGCCCATTCAAATCCAATTCAGGCTCCTGTTTCCGCTGTGACCCACTTTCAAACAGGCAGCAATTCTTTGCAAAATGATCTTCAATTTTTGTTTCTAACAGAGTCTCATTTTTAGGGCTCTCTATTTTTTCCGGCAACAGCTTAACTCCCACTAGAATCTCCCTATCGTGCTTGTCTTTTATCTCTTCATTGCCGTTTGTGGATGGACTGGGTCTGCATGCATTTTTAACATTTTCAAGGTCCTGGTCTTTCTCCGCTTTTGCACCCGTGGGGATGCTCTTCCTTTCGCACAGTCGCTCACCTCTTCTTTTCAAACGATGCAATCTGTTCTTAGACTTCTTACTTGCATGCACGTGAGCCTGTGCTGCCTGCATCTCCATGTTTAAAATTGATACTGAATCCATGATGGCTTTAAATGGGTCGCATACCACAGACTCGTCACTCTTTTCTGTTTTCAAAGTCATATTTTCCATTCCTGCACTCTGCATTTCCCATACTTTGCCTCTCCTCCTTTTGAAAAGAATCTTAAAATTAAGGCTGGGCTTTGTTTCCTCCAAACCACTTTGCTGGAGTGGCAATGTCTCTACCTCACCTTTTAGAGATTGATTGAGATTTTTAATATATTGCTCTTGGATTTCAGCTGGATCCTCAGCATGTTTGTTCCCTGCAAGCTTGTCACTCTCTAGTGTCTGAGCATGGTCAGTGTCATCCTCATCTTGCTTCTCGACTTTACATTTTCGAACTTTCCTCAATAAATGCCGTCGCTGGCCCTCATTACCTCTGGAGCGGAGCACTCTTTTGAAGACATTTTGTCTTGTGGTCCTTTTAGAGGTAAATTTCTGGACTTCTGCACTCATAAATCTTCCTTTAGTATCTCTTTTCAATTTGCTCTTCTCCCCCGAGCACTCATCTGTGGGTGAACTTGACTCAGTGGCTT
>CAAKHG010016413.1:12088-22083 GCA_901007715.1 Dactylopterus volitans | reverse complement strand
CGTTCAGATCTGTCTCTGTTTTGATTCTACATTTCTCCTGCAAAGGTTCTGCATGGAGCATAAAATAGAGGATGGAACCTTCCTCGTCCCTGCATGCCCTGTTTCTGTTTCCATCTCCCTCACTTTCTGTTGAACACACACACTGACATCTTCTGACAGAATGTCCTGCTATCTCGACCAGCCAGCAGCAGATATTAATAGCTACCCTCACTCATTCTCACAGACACACACACACACACGCACCCATGCACAGAGGCTTCCCTGCAAATTTGAACGACTGCAGAGACAACACAAAGTCAGAATTATCCAGTCAGTTCCTCCTTTGTCTGGTTTCGGTGCAGGTAATAATCTTCTCACTGGGTGGGATGAAGCGCAGACCGCACCCATGACATCCAGAGACAAAAAAATAACCCAGAAAAGAAAAGTTAATCCTTTTTTGGCAGACATTATTCGAGAAGTTGATGATTTCAACAAATGAATATACAGACAGATCAGTGTCGGAGCAAAGAAGGACAGGTTAGACTTAACCGCCACGTTTCAGTACATGCAGTCATGTGAGGAATACATCTAAAGCAGGAGTGTCCAAACTACCACCCGGAGGCCAACTGCGGCCCGCCATCCATTTTTAATTGGCCCATATAAAAGTCTAAGAATATAATGGACAATGGCCCACACATAATATTTGTGCTTAACTGTGTTGTACTTCTTAGTTTAAACACTAGGTAGAACCTCCGTCTTGAAAAAGGCAGTCTCCACAAAAGCAAGCAATCAAAGAAAAAATTTGTTCATGGTCACCAGAATTGGCGTGACCAAAGAGACGCAAGATTGCAAGCGAAGTGCAGAAAATTTCAGACTCGGTGGACAAATGAATATTTTTTTCATAGAAACCAAGGGAAAGTGTGTTTGTTAGATTTGCAGTCAGAATATTGGCATGATGAAAGAGAACATTGTACGAAGACATTATGAAACGAAATATCAGACCTTCACGTTCTGGTGCCAAGCACGAAGAGAAGGTAAGGCATATGACAGCTGGCCTGCTAGCGCATTAACAGTTTTTTTCTGTGCTAATAAAACTCAAGAAAATGCAACATAACCTTCCAAACTTTTTGTAAAAAAAATGAAATTAAAATGTACGAATGGAGAGCTGTGATGGAGGCTTTTTTTCTACTATAAGTGGAATAAATTGATACCAACCTAATGCTCAGGTTTTTGATAACATGAGAAATCAGTCACTCTTGCTATTTGCCCTCAGGATTTGTTCCAGTTGCATTTTGGGGAAAAAAGAACTCTCAGCCCTTAATGCTATTTGATATCATTGACGATTTTTTGGCGTTATGTCTAAAAGAGTCCAGTTGGATTCCGCTGCCTTTGCAAGTGCTGCCTTGTTTAAGATGATGGGCTGTTATTTCTTCTTGGAATAAAAATTTCCTTGAGGAAAATCATGTTTTCTTCTGTATTTTCTGCCACAAGCCCTTTAATGTAAAAGAAATTGACAATTCATTGATAACTGATCGTCTATTTTTCTGATGATCGATCAAGAAAATGTCTTCATATGCCCGTCCCTACTGTCTGTTGTTAAATACACTACAGGCTGTACTAACCGTCTCAGGTAGTTCCAGTTGACACTAGGCAGAACAAACTGTAATTTGTACAACTGATGATTCACCCATCAGATGTTAAATAAGGGATAAAACACATTGTCTCTGATTCATAACCAAATCTGTGTCTGTGAGTGGTTTCTGCTCTTGTCTTCCAGGCGACAAGTACTGGGTGTTCAAGGAGGTGACGGTGGAGCAGGGTTACCCTCGCAGCCTGCTGGAGATGGGCAGCTGCCTCCCCAGAGACGGCATCGACACGGCGCTGCGCTGGGAGCCTGTCGGAAAAACCTACTTCTTCAAAGGAGACCAGTACTGGCGCTACAATGAGGAGAAGCGCACGGCGGACCCGGGTTATCCCAAACCCATCACCGTGTGGAAGGGAATCCCTGAGGCGCCGCAGGGAGCGTTCATCAGCCGCGAGGGATGTGAGTGTCGACCACACGTGACGTAGAGGTTTCTGTCCACCTGCTGGTTCAATGACCAATAGTCGGTGATCACTTTATTCATTCACTCCGCATCACTTCAAGACAGACGTCAAGCTGACACAAACACACAAGTGGCTCATGTGGTTCTCAGCTGAGGAATCCACAAGGTCACGACTCGACAAGCAGAAGTGATGATGAGCAGTTTTCCTCCCGGAGAATGGATTTGTGTGCGAGCGTGCGTGCGTGTGTGTGTGTGTGTGTTACAACCCAGCTCGTCAAGGGAAACAGAAGCAACATAAAACCAGGTGGAATTGGTTATAGTTGTTTTATTGCAGCAGTCATTTAACATACAAAAAAAAAGGAGGAAAGGCAAAAACTATTGCAGAGCAGCGGATATGTTGGCTGGTCCTCACTGCTAGTCATCTTTAAAGGGTTAAAACCCTCGTTGAGGGCTCAAATTTAGTTTTTGCCTGAGGATTAAAATTCGGTTTAGGTGGGTCAGGGTAAAAGCCTGCCTGTGGACAATCTGTGTTCTGCCCACGACATCCTCAAAGGAAAACGAAGTGACCCTTTCAAAACAACAATAAAAGACAGATATATGTTAATGAATCTCAGGGTTGATAACCAGATTTCAACCAGATTTGTATCAATATGGCGTGGATTTCTTCCATATTGGCTGCACTAAGAGCCCCACCGCCCATTTGCAGGCAAGACATGTCATCTGGCGGTCTCATGCTAGCTCACTGTGACTACAGAGTGTACTTCCTCGTTTATTGTGTGCCCAACTCCAGTTGGATGAAGAGAGCCTTGGCTACACACTGACAAGACTACGCTCACTTAACCCAACACTCTATAGCTGTCTAAAGTGGATTACAGTCTTTAAAGCATTCAGAGAACCAACTGCCACCTCCAGATAGTAACTGCAGTAACACAAACGGACGCAACAACAGACGTCAGAGCTAATGACGCCCAACGCTTCAGGACAGACTGTGACAAACTGAGTTAAATGTGCTAAACTTTGTGTGAACGGGCCTCATAAAAAACCTTTATTATATGATTGAATGCTGCACTACTGCCTTGTTGATAAACACTGCTATTGCACTCAGGCATGCGTTTGGTTCCATTCCGTTGGCTGCAGTTGTTTTTCTCCGCTTTTTTCCCCTGGATCCTGAAATAGCGTTAGCTGCAACATTACGAGCAAGCTGCCTCCAAAACAGATCCAACAACTTCATCCAAATCAAGTGGCCTCTGCGAAATTCCCTGTAATCCAGCGACTCTATGTCCACTGGCCGACAGCAGCACTTCATTAAGACTGCACAGAGCAGCTCTGCTCACTGCCACATCAGTTGATTTTTCTGCAGCCTCTTCCTCTTTCATGCGTTGCATTTCCTGCATTCTTAAGCATTGCTACGTGGTTCATACAAATTGTCCAACCTTCACTTGCTAAATCAGCATAGTCCTCAGGAAATAAACTTGTTTCCCACCTATAGCTAAATAAATCACGCAAGTCCTCACTAACATTGGCAAACAAACATGTTTGTCCTTTATTAAAAAAGAGCTCATGTCAATATAGACATGTTATTGCCTATATAGAGACTCTACAGATGCGTGCTACATGTGGCAGTTTTCTCACCAGTAGACGACAAACAGTGTCAGTTCATTTTAATGGGGCCATATGCTGTTTTTCAACAGTTTTCTGTTGGTCTCCGAGATCCCCAAGGTATGTCTTTGAAGTTTCCACCTTTAAAACATGACTCAGAGCCTTTTTCCTAGCGTTCCCCGACATCTCTGTTTCAGCCCTACTGTGATCCGGCTGTTTCCACCCCTTCAGGAAGTAGATTCAGCCTCGACCATTTTTCAGTGTTGTTTTTTTTTTATTTTATTGAAAAGAACAATGTTTGCTATGCATGTGATACGTGTTTTTGGAAGCATTTTGGTTCAACGTTGAATTTTGATCCCAAATGGGACCCAGGAGGAAAAGTTCCTCGGCAAGTTCTGACTCTGCACCTGCAGCAGGATGTTTCTGAAAGGTTAGTCAACTATTTTGTGTGTCTTTGTGGTTATAATTTTAGCTCAAAACAGCCTCTGTAACGTAGCCATTTTGTTTCTATATTACAATGAATTGCTACCATGATAATTCAATATAAAAGTTTGTCAGTATCATTGGTCTTTTCTTAGTTTATATCAAGGTTGTGTTTTGTTACCTACGCTGTTCTTTATCTTAACATGCAACAAGCTATATATTACAAATTCATTATTTGATATGCGTGTAAAAGGTTGCAAAGCTACTCATTCACCTCAGTTTGTTCACTATTAGACAGGTTTTTAATTTCATGAACTTTATATTTTGTTGGAATGTCAACATATTTCTGTATTTTTAGATAAATTCTCCTGTGGAGATTGTTCAACGGCAACTACAGGGAATGAGAATATAAGCTGCATGGAGATACAACAGGTAACGTTTTTCTTAATACACTGTTTTTGAAAATAATTATAGCTGCAGTCAGTGAGATTTTGGGTAATGATATAGATGTGAAAATAAATATGGAAGACTTGAGTAGGCAAAATCTTACAACAGACCACAAATTGTGTAACGCACATTTTTAAACATACTTTGAAGCATTTTTTTTATTGATACTGGTCATCTGTGATCATGGAAAACTGATTCATTGAGTCTATATGTAAAAAAACTTTGAGACATATCACACGAAGATGCGTCAAGAGTCAGCTGATGGCTGCATATTATGTCCCATTGTTCTCGTCTTTACAGGAACTCAGCCTGTTGAAGCCCATTATGAGCTGATGACGGAGTTGAAGAATGATACCAGCGTTGAGGTGCTTTGTTTTCATACAGCTTCCTGGTGCGCGTGTCTGCTACGATGACCCCGGTGGCGATGACCTCCCTCTTGTCAGGCCGCTCGTACTGTGTAGTGAGGTTGTGGACGGTGCCCAGTATGGTGATGAGGTCACCAGCCACATATACAGTACATTACGAGTTTGTCTGGGCTTGTAATTTTTATGTGTGCGACAAAACAGTCATTGAAAGTCTTTTTGAAAATACCTTCTGACACTTTACTCTTTATATGAATTATTCCCAGGTTGATGTTTGACTGTATTTTGTGCTGAAAGTCTTACAACGTGTAAGTGCAATAGTCAACACCACATGTACGTGAAAAATAAAAAAAATGTATCACTTACAGGATATCGGCTCAGTCACGTGGGTTTGTTGTGCGATCTGGCCTCATGGCCTTTGAAGAGACATCAGATGTTCTGCTTGTGGTTGCTCAGTATTTTCACAGTAGTAATGAAAGCCAGGTGGAGTCTCTAAGTCAAAAGGAAATAAAAGATGTAAAAAATGGTACAGAACCTTAGGCTACCACATTCATTTACCTGCATAGAATTCCAAAAAATGGAAATATAACAGTCATCTGAGCGAAATGAGGGATGAGACTGCGGAAAAAATCCTCCAGAGATAAAGTCCGATTGTGGACCTCAGTTTAGTCCTCACATGTATTCGTCCAAAACGGTACATGCAGTCATATGACAGATACATCTGAATGAGGAAGAAAAGTAGGTCACACATGGCAGTACCCACACCCCAATCCAGGTGGCAGTAATGCGGCGAAAAGCTGTTTGCATACTTCTATTACGTAAACAACAGCAGAAGATGAGTAGAGCAAAACAAAACACAATGCAAGAAGCAGAAGAGTAACCATGACGACTTTATGTAACACACAGGAGCAAGAAGACCCTCCTGCTTATTTAAAATCAGCTTTGTGGGAAAACTTTGGGTCCACTATGGACTGTAACAGCAATGGACAGTGTGTTAGCAGTGTTGGACAGTTTTGTGGAAGCACATTGAACATGCAGATGTATATTAGACTGCATCACCCGGATGTGCTAGTCATCGAAGCTCAGGAAAAAAAACTGCGGCCATCGGGACTGCTTTGTTAAAATTTTGTTGGAGGCACTATGAAGCCATTTTGCGACACTCAAGCCCAAGACCCATATCAAATAAAAGAATTTAAGCCTTGCAATCTGTGTGGTGAGTTTAATGCAGATGCATCTCAAGTATCTCAACCACCTCAAAATTTCAACAGTTGTGAGACATAATTGAAAAAAATTAGCAGATGATTGAAATTCTGGATACAATGAGGGTCTCCCAGATTAGTTTTTTTTTTTCTGCCTCTCCTATTAAGTTTTTTTTTGGGGGGTGAAGGGGGTTGTCTTAAAATTAATTAATACATGAATGAAATATAATGTGATTGAAGGGGAATTTTCCTTTAGATTACAAATACATCTGGAGATGCTTCTCCTTCATTCACCTTAGGTGAATGTAGCCTTGGCCAGGAGGAGTTGATATCGTCAGGTGGTACCCACCGTTCATCTAGTATTTCGACCCTCAACCACAACACCCTCGCAGTGGTGGGTCGGCAGTGGTGGCTAAGTCACTGGCCATCTCCTCCTCCTGGCTTCCAGCTTACTTCCTTTCTCCTGCTTCATAACCAGCAAGAGGCTCTTTCAGCTGCCTCCCCCATCTCACGAGCTTCTGTCTTTCTCTCCTTCCCTGTCATTTAAATGGCTGTGAGCATTCTCCAGACCCACTGGACAGGGAATCCTCTACAGCCGACCTCAACAGGGAACCGCCATGCCTGCCATGCTTTACCCCTACAGTCACGCAGAAGGTCTTGATATTTGGTGTTCTTTTCAAAGGCCTGTTCACATCCCACTTCCCATGGAACTGTTAAGTTCTATGAGGATGATCTTTTTTCCCTCTGTTACTTAATTCTCTTTCGGTGGCGCAAAGGTCAGACGGACTGGCAGCAAAGAACCAACCACCCGAATGCTTGGCTGCAGGCTTCTTGTAGTAATAGGGCTGATTGTCGACTGGGGATTGGAGAGGAGCGAGGATTGTCGCGCCACTCAGAGACCGGAAGGAGGGCAAGAGCGCAGAATTGAGCCACACCAACCACAGTCCAGAGGATGGTGCCCTTCTCCCCACAAAGCTTTCACAATTGGTCCTCCCTCATGCCCCACTTGTGCAAGTTTGCTGGAGTTGGGAGTGTGTCGTACGCTGATCTCAGCAGGAAGGAGATGCAGAATGATTCCGGTCTCCATAGGTCTGCCCAAGTGATTTTCCTCTTGGGGAGGTCCCATTTGGTCCAAGTTTTTTTTGGAAGCTAGCCCCACTGCCCTTGACCTTCGTCCTTCCTCCTCCAGGTTCCGTAACCCCTCTTGAATCATGGCTATTCTGTCACTGGCTCCTGCCTTCTTCCATTGTTGGAAATGGGAGGTTCCAAGACCCTGTCTTCCAGTCCATGGTGTCCCAGTGATGTCACGTATCTTCAGCACGCTCTCAGCTTGTGCAACGGATGAGTCAGCTGCCCACTTGCGCCCTGGTCTTGTGATGACGCCTGCATGTCCGACTTGTTCATCCTGGGAGTATCTGTATGTCATTACGACTCGCACTTTGCAACTTTGAATTCCTCTACCACGGATGACAGAGGAAGTCGGAGCTGCCCTGATCTCATGTAGAGGCCTACTGCAGTGAAGCTTTGAGAGATTCCCAACCACTTTTGGAGGCACTTATTGATCGTCCTCTCCACTCATTCTCGACTTCATAGACAGTCAGCAGTCACATGAGTCCTAGCAACATGCCCTGTTGAGAAAGCCATGCGTTAAACTTCCCCGGGAGCCCTGATTTTTCGATTCTTCTCAGCCCTTCCTCTATCTGCTTTTCTGTACTGGTGATGTTTCTCCTGTCCGTGAGTGAGCTGTTGGACTACCTTCCAAGGCATTTGATTGGATTCTCCTCTACTGATGGAATCACTTCCATTTGAACGTGCAGCTTAAACCTGTTGGTCAATTTCCCATTCCTGATCACCATACTCCTAGCACATGTTGCCATGTCGTCCGAAGTAGTTAGCACCCACCTCACTTACACATGGGTTGTGGTTGTTGCGGTAAGGTCATCCATGTAACCCCTTATTGGGGGTTGTCGGATGCCTGACTCAATTTTTGGACCCCAGACTTCCTTCTCCGCATTTGTTATGAGGAGGTTGATTCCCATGATGAAGAAGATGGGGAGATAGTGCAGTCAGTTACAATGCCCATCTCTAGGCTTTGCCACTGAGTTGTAAAATGAGCTGTCGTGAATCGTAGCTGGATTCCACTAAGTTAACTGCTGATCATTCCTTGGATGTGCTGGGGGATGTGGCAGTGGTCCAATGCTACATGTATGAGGGCGTGAGGAATTGATCCGTAGGCATTGGCCAAATCCAGCCAGACGGCAGTCAAGTTGCCTCTGCTGGCTTTGGCCTCACAGATCACCTGACTGAGAACACCAGTGTGTTCCAGGCATCCAGAGAAGCCTGGGATTCCACTTTTCTGGATTGCACTGTTAATGTATCCATTCTCTGTCATGTACAACATCATCCTCTCGGCCAGTACAGAAAAGAAGATTTTTCCTTCTACAATTAGCAGTGAGATCGTTCTGAATTGGTCAAGGGTTGAGGAGTTTTCTTTTGGCACAAAGTAGCCCTCTGCCTTCTTCCAGCATGGTGGAACAGTGCCCTTTTTCCAGATTCTCCGGAACGGCTTCCACAGTCTCAGAGGGAGCATTAGGCATTTCTTATATACCTGGTAGGGTATACCACTTGGGCCGGGGGCAGATCCTGTTCTGGCCTTCTTCACCATCTCTTTGACTTCCTTCCAGGATGGTGTACTGATGTTGAGCTCTTTTCCTGGGGTCTTTGTGCTGTTGATGCCTGGGGTGGCATCCAGGGCCTGGTTTCTGTCCGTGACAATGAACACACACCTTCTCTGGTGCTGGTCAGCGGTCCAGATTTTACTTCACCCAGCAGTGTTCTTGTAAATCGGAAGGGGCCTTTCATGAACTGTGATCTTTTGTTCTCCCTATCTTGCCTCTTCTTCCGAGTACTTTCTGCTTTTCGAAGTCTACATAGGCGATCCCGGAGTTGACTTGTCAGGTCCCTGATGCCCTCCCTTTCATCAGCCTGTGTTTTAAATTGCTTGGTGAGCATCTTGATTTCTCCCTTCAGGCAATGGACTTCCCTCTGTCTTCTACTTGACTGGTGTGCAGGCTTCATATTAACTTTCTTCTCCTCAAGTCGAAACCCCCCCTTACCAAGTTGTAGGTTACTGTTGTGAGCGTGTTGACTTTCTGCTTTAAATATGATTAAAAACTATACAGTGGATTTTCCTGATGAATATTAACAAAACTGCATGGTAAAATTAGATAAGACTTAACAAGTATATATTGAGGGTATCCCAGAAAGGGAGTCCACTGTATTTGATGTGTCACCTGTTAAGGCCTATTTGTTATGAGTTCTTTTTTTTTTTTTGCAAAGTGACAACATTATAAATGTAATATAATGTAATTTTAGAGAAGTTCCTTCACATGTATTTAAACCTGCATTATAAAATTAGATGAAACATGAAATAGACATAGTGACAGTGTCCCAGAAAATGAATCTGTTGTAATTTTTGTGTTACCTGTTAAGGATTTTTTTTTAATGACAGTTCAAAAACAAGTACACCACCCTTCCCCATGCTACTGTTACTACCGTAATACTGCAAACAGAGTAATGGGAAAAATCCAACAGTGGTTTGCTTGATTGCATTTTCACGGATGACCGAAGAGAAAAGGAGCTCAGCAACTTTTCCCCGCTGTGTTTTTTAGAAGGCTCTTGTGTGAAAGCAAACCGGACCATAGACATTATTGATAGTGGCATTTATACTTACATGGCTATGCATCCATCTGCAGTAGTAGAGGAGCTATATGTAGTAGCAGAGGACCTGTATACAATAGTAGTAGTAAGGGACCCATATACAGTAGTAGATGACCCATATACAGTAGTAGAGTACCTTTATGCAGTAAAAGAGGATCCATATATAGTAGTAGAGGACCTGTATGCAGTAAAAGAGGACCCTGCTTCAAGTATTTATTAGA
>CAAKHG010016411.1:0-10639 GCA_901007715.1 Dactylopterus volitans | reverse complement strand
AATAAACAAGACCAGTGAGGAATGTTTGCAGGCTCATCTTGCACCACAATAGGCAGGCACATCAGCAGAGAATGTCTTGCCCTCCTGGTGCTCTGAATGAAACACAAACTGTATTCTGTGACTTTCATTTTTGTCTGTGTGTGTGAGTGTGTGTGTGTTTGTATCTGATAAACTGACTCTGACCCCACAAGTGAAAACATTGTTTTAACAACAGTTCCGACCCAAAATTTGGCTGAGAAACACACACACACACACACTCACACACACACACACACACACACACACACACACACACACACACACACACACACACACACACACACACACACACACACACACACAAAACAAACCTCCATGGCATTTACCCACAGGAGGCAGTACAGCAGATACCAGGGTTTGATAGGAACAGTCCCCTGATGACCATTAATCCCAAACTAGGACAAAAAGCTCAAGGGCTCAAAACCCTAGTTGAACCGGTGCTGAAAAAGAAGTTTGCTTAACACACAAACAGAACACAGAACTTTGGAGCAAACTTGCATGTAAACTTCTTCAATGCAGCCCTGTTTACTGCCACTCAGCCCTCCCATTTGAAGGGCTAGTGCGTGTCTGTTAGAGAGGACGACCTGCGATTTGTCATAAAATAAAAGCCATTCTGGAACCATGTAGCGACAAGAAAGCGGCAGAGGGGAAAATGGTGAAATCAGCTCGAGCAGTGCAGGGGGGGAGTGAGGGGGGATTCTGATTTAAGACATTTGTCTTAAAATAATTTATTAATCCCGGAGGAAATTGTTTGGTCACAGTTGCTCCATGACAGTATAAATATAAAGATACAGGAGAGAAGCACCAAGATATAACAGAGAATATAACATTATTTGAAAAATAGAAATTGACCCAATATGAACAGTATTAACAATATCTAGGCAATTCAAATATCTAAGCAAAACAATAAAAACTATAAAACGTGAAAATTAAAAGTTAAGTACTTCTAATAATAAAGCCCAATAAAAGGGCTCATTGCCTGCCTGTTGGAGAGGAACCTGTGATTTGCCTCAAACTACGCTATTTTCCAACTCTGGCCAGAGCAGTTGAGGCTATTGGCAAACCAATGTAGAACTTTTTTTTCTACTCTGTACTGTATGACCATACAGTCTACTACACCGATCAGCCATAACATAAAGACCACCTGTCTAATATTATGTAGGTTCCCCTTGTGCCACCAAAATAGCCCTCAATTGTCTAGGCCTGGACTCCATGAGAGCTCTGAAGGTGCGCTGTGCTATCTGACACCAAGATGTCGGCAGCACACCGTTGAAGTCGTGCAAGTTGTGAGGTGGTGCCGCCATGGATCAGAGAAGTTTGTGCAGCACATCCCATAGATGCCCGATGTTGTTGTGTTCCTCAAACCATTCCTGAACCATTTCTGCTGTGTGGCAGGGCGCGTTATCTTGTCGAACGAGGCCACAGATGTAAGGCAACGCATGAAAAAGCTCTTCATGGTCTGCAACATTACTTACAATACTTACATAGGTATCAAAGTAACATTCACACGAATGGCAGGACCCAAGGTTTCGCAGCAGAACATCGTCCAAAGCGTCACACTGCTTCTGCCGGCTTGCCTTCTTCCCATAGTGCATCCTGGTGACATGTGTTCCCCAAGTAAATGATGCACACAAACCCGACCGTCCACATTATATGAAAGAAAACGTGATTCATCAGACAAGGCCACTTTCTTCCATTGCTCTGTGGTCCAATTCTGATGCTCACACGTCCATGGTCGGTGGTTTCGGCGGTGGACAGGGGTCAGCGTGGGCATCCTGACTGGTCTGCAGCTACGCAGCCTCGTACGCAATAAACTGCCAAGACTGTGTATTCCGACACATTTCTATCAGAGCCAGCATGAACTTTTAGCAGCTTGTGTGTTGGATCAGACCGCACAGGCCGGCCTTTGCTCCTCATGTGCATCAGTGAGCCTTGGCCACCCATCACCCTGTCGTAGGTCCACTGCTGTTCGATCCTTGGACCACGTTTGTCTGCAGTTTTGGAGATGCACTGGCCCAGTCATCAGGCCATCACAATTTGGCCTTTGCTAAAGGGCCTTTATCTGATTGGATCTTCAGCCCGTAAAAACATATTTTCTACATTTGCAGCAAGTATTTGATGTGAAACACTGGTGTCGGTTAACTATCAGTAAACACTTGATCTCAACGGCAGGATTTCACAAGTCTAATTTAACTTCTTTCTGCACAACGTGTTCATTGGTATTCGCTGGACCACAATTCCTTTACGCCAGTTTTTATTACTCGAAAAGGCTTACTGTATAACTATGAGTCTGCCCGTTAGTTTCAAATATCACTCGATGTGTAAATTTTGATCCATATGCAGGTTTGCAAGATAGATATGCTGAAGTTGTCATCTAAAGAATGCCTGATGTATTATATCATCATCAGTGGACTCATTGAGTGTTTCGGTTCTCACAAGGTGACCAGAGCGATGTTGATCAAGCCTTAAAGGGCAGCTGGGCACCCGGCAGGCGCATGAAGACTGCAGCAGATGGACTTACCAGTTATTATTAGTTATCTATCTGTGGATTTTGAAAATGTATACCCAAAGTGGTAACTCGAAAGCATCAGTAGTAAGTTTAGCTTTCAGGCTAGAACGAGTTTTGTCCCATGCTGATTCATTGTAGGCCTGTACATTTTAATATTACACATTATTGGTTGAGTAAAAATATTGTTTGAGATTTGTAAAATCTTTGTCTGACCGGGTGGAAAACATCCCATGTTATGGTTTTCTTCTCTTTACCATGATTTCAATTTATTGACAATGTTGAAAGTGACACTTGTGGTACTAATAATATTTCATATTTTTATTTAAACCCTAGGAAAGATACATTGAGGGAGAACCCTCATTTGCAATGGTACCGAGCCATAAAAAAAAAATACACCACATAAAGAAATCATGAGTTATTGCAGCAGAATTGACCATAGCATCAATAAACTATTAAAATTCAAATCAGAATCAGAATCAAGAAAGTGTTGTGAATAAAAAAATGTGTTTTAAGACTCTAAAAAGAAATAAACCAATTCAGTGGGATTAGTGAAGTAAATTTGATTTGTTTTTGAAGCATATTCCAAAGCAGATCTTTCTAACTTTAATGGATTACTGGCTCCTGCAGATCGAACCCAGATCATGAACGGATACAGTGGCTGCCATAATTCGTAAAGAGCATGCCTGAAGGTTTTCGAATATAAGGCATCAGTCATCATCCAGATGGAGGCAGGAGATAAACTGAAAGTGTGGTTGACTTGAGTACAGCTTGTTGCAATTTCCCATTATGGCCACCAGAGGGAAGCAAAAAGTCATCATTCCATCTGTGTCAATTTTCCATCTTAGTCTCCATATTTTCTTATGTTTGCTGCTTATGTCTGTTGTATTATACACCCCGTAAAGTAGGTGACAGATGTACCGAGTGGATCACATGTAAAAGTACCCTCGTAAACATAGACGATTTAGTTGCATTAGTTGAATTGTTGAACCCGTCGGCTGCTTTTTACATTGTACTACGACGTTTTATCCACAAGAGGGCAGCAGCGCCGCAGTGTTTAGTCAGCGCATGTCCACCGACTGTGCCACCGGTCGGACAGCGGGGGAACTAATTATAATTCTAGGGGACATTTTACTGTGGCGGACCAACATGGCCGCGTTTCGGAGGGGGGTGTCCTGTCTCAGACTCTTACGGTAGGCTGCGTAAGACAGTAAGATAACGTTCGACAAAATAAGTTATTCATATAATTGACACAAGAAAAACTAAGATAACCCTCCTTCAAGAATGACATGTCTTAATAGCGGTGATGGAGAACGGTTTATGCTAGCTGCTAAACCGGAAGTTGCAAGGGTACACTGTTTCATTTCTGTCGTTCAAAAATATCAACATATACATCTCCGCAAAGATAATGGCACTACTATTAAAGGTTGAACCGCCGCACATTTAAGCACGTCTTCAGTTGTGAGCCGTCTTGCCCTGCTTTTGTTGCTCAAGACTGGAAAAGAAACAGGACGAGTTGCGACATAGTGCCTCAAAATTGCTGTATAAAATGACTGTTGAACGGGTGACATTTTTGCCTTGTTTAACTGTTTATAAATCCTCATTTTCTGCAGGAGGTCCGTGGGGGTTTTGCTCGGGAGCGAGAAACCTGCAGGACACTTTCTGGGGAAATGGACAAATATTGTGTACACGAGCTTAGCGTCTCTGACTGTGGGTGGTGGGATGTGTGCGGTTCCCTTCACACAGGTAAGTGTGTGTGTGTGTGTGTGTGTGTGTGTGTGTGTGTGTGTGTGTGTGTGTGTGTGTGTCAGGCACCTCTCCGATGGCTGCGTGTAACAGCTACAGCAGCTTTCAGCGTTGCTCCTCTGTTGCAGGTTGACAGTCTGTCTCATGAGTCTCTGGTCAGGCGAGCGGCCTCGCTGGTTACGGACAGTTCCAGCACTTTCCTCTCCCAGGCCACCCTGGCGCTCATCGACGCCATCACAGAGTATTCGAAGGTGACGTGGCTTGTGGGTTCCTACATATTAAGACCTTAGTTTGTGCAGATTTGTAGTATACACAATGTGCTAAAATGTACTACTCTGATCTGGAGACACTTAGCTGCGCCAGACAAGGAGGAATGGCGGATGTAATGAATTACATTCATAAGTGCATGCGCAGTGGGGTTTGGAACGACTTGATTTGTTTTTGAATTATGACAATGAACGCATGAGCTGCCGGGGCTCCTTGGCAAACTTGGTGTTTTTCTTGCTTCACTATAAAAAGAACAAAAGGTGCAATTGCTTTAAGTTCTCACTTAAAACTGTTGGGGTGCGATGACAGAGCTGGGTATGTCACGTATTTGTAAGAGGAAACTTTTGGACGTCAGCATACAATGTCTGCATATGCTGTCATGTCAACGATCTCAGTTCCTGGGAATTTATTTATCTGCTAGTTATTTCATAAATCATCATCCTGTTCCTGGTGATGTTTAAGAAAGCTTGGAACAAATAAGCCTGTCACTTTTGGAGTAACTGCTCATACACTTCCTAAGTATTTTTTTTATCTCCTGGTTTCTAGTCTAATTCCCTAATGTCCCACCATATGATGGATTGTAACTGTACATTAAAGACAATGACACACTTTGCTGCTGCAGTACTCAGTTTGAAGCAGATTAGAGATGAAGGCGTTAAAGGAGAACAGGTTGTAAGACTGTCCATGTTCTGATGGAGCAGAATGCAATGTAGACATGAGCTGAGAGAAGTGTTGGCACTGAATACAAAAAGGGTTGAGGAGTTTCTCAAAGGTCAGTCAGGGTTCTGAATCCTTAAAAGCCAAAACCTACAGTTTTCTGTGGTTTGATAACTATGGTTTAAAAAATTGTGTGTCCAGAAATTCATCCTCTGTGCTTCTGTGATGCCAAACCTGGTCTTTGATTTTGAATTGAAAAGACTGGATGTCCTCCCTGTGTTTACTACCAGGCTGTGCACACACTCATTGCTCTTCAAAAACGCTATTTGGCCTCACTGGGAAAACTGACCCCAGCGCAGGAGGATTCCATCTGGCAGGTGATCATTGGCCAGCGAGCAAAGGTAAGCGTCATCTTTGGCAGAAAGAAGCTTCAAACAAACCCGGCCTCAACATTTTCTTTTTTTTTTTCTGATGATGAATCGATTAACGCACCATAACCTGCAGCAGAGCCGTTTTGTGTTCAAACTCTTTCTCTGCGCCCTGATAGGTTAACGACAGACAAGATGAATGCAAGCGCTTCGAGTCGACTTGGGTCAGCGCAGTCAAGCTGTGTGAAACGGCGGCCGAGGCGGCATACACTTCAGGTGTGTAAAAACAAACGTCTCGGGTGCGGTTTTTGGCCGCGTCGTTGAATGGCTGGGATGTCATGGCTGAGGGGTTGAGGCAGGTTTTCCCAGGGTTCTTGTTATGATGCATTAAAGAACGGAGCCGCGCAGCGGCCTCTCAAAGCTCTGCACTTCACCGTTTGTGCCCGGTCCCATTCAGCTGCTGTCAGTGCTCTACTTTGGACAGCGAACGCATCACTTGCTGCCTCTCAGTGGACCTTCGTGTAAAACTAAACATGGACAACGGAATGGAGCGCCTGTCTCACGACCACGCCTCAGATTGATACATGTCCACCCTTGACAGCAGTATGTGCAGCTTCTGCGTGTTTGTGTGTGTTCCCAGGAGCTGAGCAGGCGTCCATCATGGTGCAGACCAACGTTCATTTGGCCGAGTCCCAGGTGGAGGAGGCACGGAAACTCTCCCAAGATGCAGATAAGAAGTTGGCAGAGACTAAAGTAATGGAGATTGAAAGGGTGGTTCAATACGCTGCATCGTTGGAGAATAATAATGAGGAGGAAGACGTGCCTGAGGCTTATCTCCGAGAGGACTGAAACACAACCCCGGGGTATCAGAAGGTTGAAGAGAAAGTCATGTAGGCGACCACAACAATAGCCGTGACACCTGAAGACTTACCATTTATCCATACCTAATTCTTTTTTTGGGGTCTGCGCCATGTTTGCTCCTGTGATTTTCCATACTTTTCATAGCAGATCCTGTCGCATCTGGACAATTAAGGTCGAAGAAGTCGCACATGCGTACTGAGAAAAGGCTTTTAAGTGCGTTGTCATTTAAGACTGTTTATTCATTAAATATTATGAACAACTGTCTGTGCAGGACAGAATTATGATGTGTACTGTGGTGTAACTGGACCAGCACCAGATTTTCGTGTTATTTTGTCAAACACTGAGTAAAAGCACAAACCTGTTGTTTGGGTTTTTTTACTGTATACGCCCAACTGACATTTAGGTGAGTTGAATGAGGGTTGTTGTTTTTTTTTCGTTGGCATATCGGGTGGATTCAACTGACTCAGACATTTAATTAATGCTTAAATGAAAGGCAAAACAATGTTTTCTCCTCATGGGGTTTCCCAAGTTCCTTAAAAACATCATTTGCCAGTCTCCTGCGGTCGTCATGGGAGATGCCATTTGGGACTAGAATCCATTTCCTAAATGCCGATAAACCCAGAGACGACAGGCAGTTGATGTCGCTAGTAACGCTGGCTTTTGCACGTTATTGTTATTGAATGCATGAAAAGGTTGCGCTCCTCAGCGCGCAACTCTCAAGCTGGTGTCGCTTTACTCGTCATTTGTATCTCTGTTTCTCACTCAGCAGCTCTACCTTCATTGCAAATTAGCCATGTCCCACCTGTCTCCTGCAGAGCTCTCCCCCCTCGGCCTGTCATCACATCATCCACAGTGTCGCCTTCCTCCACAGCGACAGCGGTAAACAGAGCTGCGTGGTGGCGAGGGCCGGGATGTTTTTAATGGGACTTTCCTGGGGAAAAGCAAAGCAAGTTCTGGCCGTTTTCTCTGCACTCAGACTGATCTATTCTGCATGCGTAAAGGGCCTCTGCGCATTTTCCGCTGATGGGTTTTGTGTGTGTGCGCGCGCGCGTGCGCTCATAATTCCAGCAGATGGCGATCTAAATACATGGCAACATGTTTTTCATTTGTATGGAATTCGTCGTCCTATGAGTCTTATTTGTACTTTAAAGGCTCTCACTCGCACTATATTGTTTGGTGTGATTTAGTGGAAACTGCTGGAAACTTGAGCGCGTGCTGTAGGAATCACACGCTGCAGCTCTGCGAGTGTGAAACTGAAAGGCTTGAAGCGCTGGCCCGTTCCTCTGTCTGTCTGCTCTGTCCTCACTACAGTTATTGCACACGCCGGCAGAGTGGATCAGGAGCTGGGCCCCTTTCAGCGCATCCCTTCGTAGCATGAATATGCAATTTATCATGTGCGCCGCTTTAATTGTCCTCGCATATGCCTTCGAGAGGCCAACGTGTACTGCAGAGGGTCGTTGCGGGGGAGAACAACGTGGAGCCGCAATCGCGAGTGTGAATCGTCAGCAGCGAGGCGACCTCTCCCTGCTCTAGGTGGTTGAGCTCTGGGAGGATATGGGACTGAGAGGGTGGCTTCATGGGGGCGGGCGGGCCGGCGGGCGGGCGGGTGTTTGAGGTGTGCAAGCACTGGCTCACCAGTGTGACTGGAGAGGAATGTTGTGTTCAACAAAGGCTGTTTTCACAGACTGTAAAATCAAATGTCCCAGACGGTCTGTGTGGATGTGCACCCACTGGTCACAGGGGAGGTGGTGCCAGTGCAAGTCGCCTGCCTGGAAGAAAACATAATCACACTACCAGAGAGGTATTTCTGCGGAACGAGCCCTCGCCGAGGGAGCCGCAGTCACAAAGGTCCGGGGCCGTAAACGTTCATCAGCTATTCAACGAGAGGGGTTTGAGCGTTTACGCGGCTCAAGCTAAACTGTGTGCTCCCCGAAATAATTCAGATCATTAACATGTTAGATGTTTTGTGAAGGAAAATACGTGGCACCGTCATCTCGCGAGCCTCATTGCACTGACTTCACCGATCTGGCAAAGTGGCCCAGGAGGGGAGATTGATCGGTGAAAAGGGCAGCACTTTCACCTGGGGATTTATAGCTCTTTGAGGTTATAAATAAACCACCGGAGGGTATAAAGGGTGGGGGCATGGTGTGGCGACACATCATGGGTCATGCTTTAATCACAGTGAAGCTGGGCTGTGGCGCTGGAGAGGGAGCGGGGTCATTTTTTTTTTTTTTTCCCCAGGAGATGGAGGCCCCCTTGCAGAGTCCGTGTCCCCCTGATGAGGATTCAGGGCTCATGAAGGCATCACAGTGGGAGGAAATGGGTGCCTCAGCATGAGGGGAACCACGCCGAAATGAGCATTTTTCTTATCTGTGGGGAATAAGTATGATGTCTGCCTCAAACTGCTGAGGGAGCACGTTTATCGGTTCAAGCCATAGCGCACGATAATAACGCCGCGCCCAGTGATGGATTCCTGAATGTGCCAGACGAAAAGATGCGATTATCTCACAGAAAAAGGGAACAATGCAAGAAAAGTGTTTCATTACCACATTGTTTCAGGACGGCGGCGTCACGGCGCTCCCGCGTTGAAGCTCGTGAGAACACACTTCCTCAGAAACGAAAGCGAAGCGCTCATTGCGGGTGACTGCTATGTCCTTGAGGAACTGATCTCCAGGGATTGATATTAACTTTCACCATCATTTGCGCGTTTTGCCCCACAGTTTTAGACGACTTTGAAAACACTGGTTTCACATTATCAACAAAATGTGCGCCTGAACGGTTGCCGGCATGCTGACCACCATCACGGTATTTGCAGACTCATCTCTCGTTGTGTCTCTCCATTTTTCTGTTGCCCTTTATGTGAAAGTGTTCACAGCCTCAGAATGTTTTACTCGTCACAGCCCCGACACGATTAAAAACAGTATAAGCAACATTCTTATCGGCAAACATTGACCTTTGATCTCGGACGCGTCGCCGTTTATGAGTGATGAGTTTATTAGTGTGAAACTGTGCGGTTGCAGATTTCCTCAGATCATCCGGAGCCTACTGATAAGAACATGGCAGTCATGTTTGAAAGTCAACGTTCATTTTGACCGCCACACAACTTTCATGCCCTGATAAACCTCATGTAAACACCGAGCGGATATCCACACACGTCCAGTCCTGCAGTGAACCATTTCTTCGGCTCCCGTTGTGCCGCCACAACTTTCAACGCTCGCTTGCCAACTTGTTCGATGCAGCTGGAGAAAAAACCTGGTGCGGTACGAGACGCGCTGCATCAGATAAGCTGCATCGTTCGGTTTTTGATTATGTTTGAGAGGGTCGTTTTGAGGAGTTCAAGTTCAGTTAAGGGTCAATAAATAAGTCCGCTGGCCTCATGATGGCAGTCGGGGGATGGAAGCAGTCAGCGGTCTTTGCTCTTATTATGCCGCATCATCGCAGCAGAGATTTTACAACTGATTCTGAGGTGACTTCAGGAGGCTCTGGCTCATGTAGGGACCCAGCCGCATGCTTTTGGTGTTCTCCAATGATAGGAGCTCAGTTTTGTATTCTTCTGTAAGATGAAACTCGAAATTACAAAAAAAAAATGGAATAAATACTTTGTTTTGAACTTGTGGAAGTCTTTGTCCTCAGCCGAGTGAACAGCATGATATCATTAAGATACTGCTGTGTGTGTGTGTGTGTGTGTGTGTGTGTTTGCTTTGATGTGACAACGACGATGCCATGAAGTGTTGGCAGCAGACCCCTCGTGTTGATGCTTTGGCCTGCTTCAGTAGCTCTCACCCCGGACGCTGTTTCCAAGAAGCTGCTCCTCACACTTGCAGGACCCGGGGAGGATCCGGCTCTTGTTCCCGTTGTGTGAATATTAAGAAAACCCAGCTCACTATAGAATTTGACCTTACTCATCCTCATCACAGGGGCTGTCGGTCTGTGCTGCATTGCATTTCTTTTTCTAGGTGTACCTAATAAAGTGGCAGGTCAGAGGATGTGGCACCTCTCGCTTGATTCCACTTCAAAGTTAACGCAGCGCAAACTCCCGCTGCCATTGGCTGTGCGTCAGTGCAGCAGACGGGGCTGATTGGGACCGTCTGTGTGTGTGTGTGTGTGTGTGTGTGTGTGTGTGTGTGTGTGTGTGTGTGTGTGTGATGTCCTCACTGTTCTCTGTCACATCCAATGTTCCACAGGCAAAGTGAAG
>CAAKHG010016407.1:24867-35545 GCA_901007715.1 Dactylopterus volitans | reverse complement strand
TGGGAAACAACTCTCTTCAACTCTCCACCGCTCCAACTTTTCTACATCCTCTGGGTGTGTGTGTGTGTGCGTGCATGTGTATTAGGATCAACTGCAGGATCTAATAGACCTGCATTGCACCCCAGGGAACATGGAAATTAATGATATTGTGTTACCATTACATGAATTGTGTTGCTCATTAGGTAGATAATGGTGCAGCAGGCACACAACAGGAAACCTGGCTGGACTGGGTCATCCTTACTTACACACATCAAGTGTCTTAAAATAGACACCTTAAAATATTTTAAGGTGTCTGTTGCCAGCAATGCTATTTGCAACCTGGCTTGGAGTAGATATTGTAGCTATTTCCGTCCAGGAAATGACACCGAGGCGTCCTTCGCCAATAAAACTGTTTGCACCCAGGCACAAGGGACAAGTTTACCTCAAAGGCTTTCTTACAACACGGCAGCCCTTTCTAACATAGCACTTGGTTAATGTTGTGAAACGTCTATTTCTCCATCGACATATATATAAATATATATAAACTAGACAGCATGGCGGCCAGTCAAAAGTGAACCCAGAATATCCTGATTGCAGTTCTTCCGCAAAGATGGTTTCTGTATGTTTAGGTAGTTTTAATCGTGCTGATGTTTGCTTAAGTGTTCATGTATCTTTTTTTTTTTTATGCTATAAAAAGTGGGTGTCATGTGACGATTGACAGCCGCTCCGAGTGGAATGTCAGAAGTCGTGGGCACGTTTAGAGACTCCTGCTTAGGAAATAACACACAAAAAGGTAGAGGGAAGCTGTTAATGCTGTAACCATTGTTGACTGTTCGGTGTAAAAATTAGCTTATCAACAGTAAGCAGTTAAGCTGAGCTACAGTTGATACAGCAGCTCCATGTCGCCGATCGCTGCTGGGTAGGCTGCGGCTTAATTAAGCGTCCTTATCCGGAATATTGTTTGTCATTATTTATCATTCCTGTGCATCAGGAGGAAGATGCAACATTGTCCAGATTACATCGGGAATTTTAACTCAAACTTTAATCTTTTTCTCACCCTAACCAAGTGCTTTTCTTGCCTCAGCCTGACCAAGCTGCAACAGAGAAGGAAAAAAGCAATGGTTTTAAAAATGAATATATTAGTTAAAGCCCTGACGTAACAGTAAGCTCCGGACAGGATTTGAACCCTCATTTCTTAAAAGTCAAGTGTTAAAATCATTTATCAGCCGCTGTCGCTCCTCTCGTGGCCTTTGATGCTATTTGTGGAGAACTGGTGGTTTCCGCTGTAAAAAAAAAAGAAAAAAGAAAAAAAAAAGGCATGACTAGCTGCTGTGTGACCATTCTCACCCTGGTGCAAATAGAAAGCTTGTTTTCAGGCAAATTCAAATGAATATGCAGCAAGTGTTGGAAGTGTGTATGAATTCTGCCTGTAAAAAAAATGCCACTGATATAGGACTATCTGTCAAAGGGAGTCAATCCAAAGCCGTTTAAGTTGTCAAGGGCATATTTCGCTCCCTCCCATATCCTGACAAACATTGACTCAGCAATTGTCTATTGTATTTTCAGTGCTGGTATCTTGTGCTCGCCCCCCTCCGTGTCCCCCCGCCAACCCCCAACCCCTCCAGGCCATTTTAAAGTTGTAGAAAGTGGTTATTTTCTCTGTGTCAGTGGGAGGTCAGTGTTGTGGCAGTCAGCAAAGCCATTCTGTCCGGTGAAACCGAGTCTATTGGGACCCCTAAAGACATTTTGTCTGGTGCAGTCGCCTCCCGCTGTCTGTCTTCATGCCTCTCTTATGTACTCACTTGTGGAAAGTCCAGAAAAGCATGAAATATTTGCTCAATTATTCCCAGGTACCCGGACTTTTATTCAGGCCTGAAACACCTGATCTAACACACCCAACGGACTCGGGGTTTCAGACTCACCCATGAAATTGACTTGGAGGAGCCGCGCCGAATATTTTGCGTCGATCTGTGTGGCCATTTGTGCCTCCGACAAAAACTAGTTCTTGTTATATGAAGCTCTTATTCCGTCTGAATATGCACCTGTCTGTCTGGCACGCCGCCTCGCTCACTGTGTCAGTGACTGACATGTCCTCCCTGTGCTGTATAAGTGTATCCCTGGTAACTGTCGCCGGAGGCCCGCTCATCCCGAAAATGTAACAAAGGTCACGCACAGATCATTGCTTTAGCCAAAGGCCCTGACTTTAACACAGAGTGACCGTTTGGGACAGTGGCGGATGATAGAGCTGGAAATAGCAGGGGTGCAATCTGCTTCATCATCACTATAATGGAGAGTCTGTTTGTTTTCAGCCACTTTGGATGAGAGGGGAAGATGAGACTGGGTGGACGGGTGGGTGGTTGTGTGTGTGTGTGTGTGTGTGTGTGTGTGAACAGAAGTCGAATCATATCAGAAATATGTGTGCTAACTTTTTAACACTGCTGAGAGCTCCTCTCGATACCTTGCAGCTACTTCAAGTCCTGCGTCCGCTGTGCGACATTTAATGTTTAAGCCACAATTAAGGATTGGAAATTACAATCTAGCTCACTGATACCACTGCTGATTTCCACTCGCTAGTTCGATTCCCTCGCTGGATCCTGATCTATATGGACAAAGAGTTGGTCTCCACATGTTTTCGGATGGAGAGAATACTGGCACAGCATTTGTTTTCATTTAGTTCTTTAGTGGCTCGGCGGAGCCTGCTAATGTTCAGAGGATATTTTCCACCCAGTAACGGACATGCAGCTCGGGTGGGAGACAGTGGCACTGGAGCGCGGAGCGTCAAAGCCGTGGCATTCCCGGAATTTACACCCATGTTGCGTAGGTAGATGTCTGAGGATATCGCTCGTGTTTCCACCCTGACTTGAAATGATCATTTTGCAGATATCACAATGAGCGCCGTTGTCTGTCTCTGCGCACTTGGTGAAACGAGGCCGCGTTGCTTCCTCCCTTCAGCTGCGGCTCCTTCGTGCGGCGAGTTTGAGGCAGCTTTGTCGCATGACTTTGTCGTCATTGTCCGGATTCACGCGGAGGCGCCAGTGTGAAACTTGTGCTCGACTTCCCTTCCCAGCTAACACTCAAATTTTAAAATCATGCAGGTTTTTTGTTTGTTTTTTTGTTTGTTTGTTTGTTTTTTTGTGCTTGAAGTCAACTACAGAGTAACAACGATGCAGTTGTGGCGATAAGGATAAACTGCAGGTCAGCTGGGTTTGAGAATTAAAGCTATCAGATCGCATCTGAATTGATCGGGTTCACTTGTGCAGCTGAGCCAACATTGTGATTTTCTGATATTTATAATATCCGAATGAAAGTGATGAAGACACAGTCATTTACTCATTTAACCCAGTGACTGCGACCATTGTTTGCTTTCCTTTAGCTGTCAGTCAGTATTCAAACAGTTAGAAAGTGGCGCGCGCGTCGACTCACCAGATTGCTTATCGACTAACAGATGCATCAATCACTTAATTGTTTTTTTTTCCTTAAGACCGTCTTTGATGTCAGAAAAGAAGATGTTTCACTCTTCGACAAACTTTGAACTGGGAGAGCAAACAGCAGACTCTCGTTTTCGTCCTTCTTTGCTTCGTTGTTGCACCTCAAAAAGTCTCCAATGCTGCGAAACAGCATGATCCTGTCCTCTTAGTTATTGGGGACAGTTGAGGGCAGGCAGAGGACGTGTTCTGTTTTTAAGGGGGTCATCGTTGCGGTGGCGTGCTCCGGCTCAAACCCTGAACATGGCACCAAATTATTTGTAGTGTCACTGTTGGTCTCTAAAAAGCAGGATAATGGGACGGCTGACCTTGCAGGCAAACCGTGACCTCGGCAACGTAGAAGTTTTATCACTTCAGCCATCCCGCTACATGTCGTGATGTTTTTTTTTTTTGTTTGCTTTTTTTTTCTCCATCCCGAGCCGCTGCTGTGTTTGCGGCGTTGAAAAGCGCTCTGTAATCTCCAACCCAGGAATTACTCACTCTCGCGAGTCTTCTCTGACCATTTTATGTTCTCCTTTGCTACACTGGTGCCATGCAGCTGCTTGCAGAGCAGAGTAAGAGAATTCATCCCTTCATTCTGAGACTTGTGACCTGGTAAGGGGTGATAAATTTTGTTAAAGGGATGTCTGAGAGGGTACATAAGAGCACTTTTGGTTAGTCTCATTGAAACGCAAGATTTATTGCCAGGTACCACATGGACACATTCCTCTTTTAGTCAGAATTAATCCAGCATGGTTTGGGAGCATTTTTAATTTGTGTCTTTTAGAAATGCACCGCGATGACTTTCGCATTAGTCTCATTTCTGTTTTTCCCCTCCTGTGATCTCTCTCTTGCAGCGAAAAATCGCCAGCCAACCTCCGCATGGTATGTTCATGCGCCCTGGCAATTGTTGGTTATTTGTATGTGAGAGTACCCTGATGTTTTGCATGTGTTTCCGACATGCTCCGTGGCAGCCCTCAGACCCTGGCAGCGACCCAGCTGAAAAAGTTCCGGTACTGTCCAGACGCATCCTTTAGGGACCTCATCAGCCCCTGAATTTCCTTCCCCTCACGCCTGAGGGCATCCATATTCATTTCCTCCTCTGATTTGGGGAAAATGATGAAAGGCTGGCTTTTCTCCCATCTCTTATTTCCTGCCAAGGTTGCCTGCATTTCAGTGCACAGTAAATCTGCAAAGACCTGCAAACATATTCCCTTTCGGACATTACCAGTTCCATGTTATTAGTATCTTGTCGTGTTAAAAATGGAGAATCCCATGGTTGTTATTAGAATAATACCGGTGTCAGAGTATTTGTGCAGCTCATTGCAGAACACGGTAGGAATGCTTCAGTCATAAACTGGCTTATTGCTAAGTTCTTCAATTTTCACCTTTGCGTATTTACTTACTGTCTCTTCGAAGATGTCTGCTCCTCATAAAATAAATATCTCATCCTCTGTCAAAGTTATGAGAGGTTGATGATATCATGGAGATAACTGCATTGGTTTGAAATAAACCTGTGATTAAACTAGTGGGTGGGTATTTACTCTTACCGGAGACGGGAAATGAATGTTAATGAAAATAACAGTCACATACAGTAATAAGCCAACTCTGTAATTATTGGAGTGCTTTGATGGTGCCATATATACTCGACATACACACACGCGCACACACACACACACACACACACACACACACACACGCACGCACACACGCACGCACACACGCCTGTGCCTACTTAACTTAACCTCAGGTAGACTATTAGCTCCACTAGCAGGATCCTGCCCACCGCTATGCACGACAGCACTCAGGGTTGGGAGGCCCAGCCCAATGAAGGAGTGGGCTTTCCGTTGCCGAGACAACCCTAAACACACATGTACACAAAGGGAAGGCCCCACAGTGAGAGAGGATCATCTCCACCTCTGGCTGCATAAAGAGCAGTGTCACCCCACTCGCTGGAATGCACTCCTGCCCTACAGGCGTATACAGAAGTGTTAGCAAGCATCCCACACTGATCATTATTCACAGCGTGCCATTAATGGAGCTTTATACTTTGTGAAACACTTTGAATACATTGTCCATGTAATATTTTGCTTTTCACAGGGAAAAACCCCCTCAAAACAATTCTTTGTTGATAGCACATTATGGTGACAAAGCTAAGTGCTGTTGCGTACATGGAAATTCAGCCGGCTGCGAAGCAGCGTCACTATTAAAGTTAATAATCAGTCTGGATGAGGTTCAGTCTGTTTCTCATTTCCGAGCCGAAACATTGAAATCTGAAACAGCGGTGAGGTGGTGGTCTGGACGACTTTCTATCAGACGCCGCCGCCGCCGCCCCGCCGCTTCGTCTCGTCTCGTCCCGTCCCATCAGCGTGACAGCTCACTCTCAGAAATGCCACTTGATAGTTTTCACCCGTAAGATTTACAGAGCTCAGAACTTTTAAGTCTGTAGTGTTGGGCCGAAAATCTGGGCGTCACATGATAACAGAATTATCCTTTTGTGCACTAAGTTGTGTGCATGCAACTGTCTGTCATCTGAGGTCTGGAAGATGCAAAATAGTTTTCTGGCTGTGGGTGTCTGATAGACCTCAGTTTCTTTTATAGCGCGGCTTGAACTCTACAGGGTGTGGGAATGCATCACTCTGACCCAAAACACACTTCGCCTGCTTACTGGCTCAGCAAAGTGTGTGTGCGACATCGACCGTATGTACCGTGGACAGTACAAGAATGAAGCCGGCAGTAGCAAACAGGAAATGGAGGTGTGGTATCGAGGTCTCGCTAAACTCAATCGCTGTTGATCAAGTGAGCATTTAAAAAACACATTACAGTTTAAATCAGACAAAAGTGTCTGTATAAACATTTGCGTCGTGTTTCCTCAACACTTTTTTTATGTATAGGTACCCAGCAGAAGCCCATAGATGCGACCGTGACTTCGCCACTCTACATAGCGCTGCTGCCAATCACGGTGGCATACGCCAGTTTTCATAACATCAGTCAACAGATTAAAACCAAACGCAGCCTATGTAAGAAAAGAGGATTAAAAAACACTCAAAGAAACAACAGTGTGATAAAAACGAAAAAGACAGAATCAATCTTTTGGGAAAAAAAAATACATGTGAAGACGCAAGCCAGATTAATTAACATGGAGGAGGTGAGGTGTATGACCTGTAGTGCATCCAGCCACCAGGGGGCGATTAAGAAGAAGACCGCGCTGTCATGCTACCTAGTTTATGAACGTGTCTGAAGGTGAACAATAGTGTCTCTCACCACAGGGGAAGGTAATATTTTTTTTTTTTGGACATGAAGACTTGTGCATTTATATAATACAATTACCTCATTACATTTAATGTCTGAAAATTTAAGCAGTCAACATGAATTTAGGGCCGGCTGAGCTTTTGCTGCTGCTATACCTATATCTATATATGTATATATATATATATATATATATATATATATATATATATATACTGTATATACACCTCAGACTATTTCAAATCCAGTAACTTTTTCCATGATGTTGTTTTCAAAATGAACACGCTCCGTATTCTGGGCGGCACAGGTTGAGGTGCTTTGGGTTTGAACATAAAGGAGCCTCGATGTCAGGCCATCTGGAAAATAAGGATTTTAAAGAGGCTGAGTAAAACTTAAGCACAGCTATGGGACACAACTCAGCTAATTGTAAACAGCTGCAGGTGATATCACCCTTCCGACGACAGACAAGGCGGGAGCGAAAAAGTCCGACTGAAAGCGTTCGGCTCGGGTTTTTTAAAAGGAACGGTTAAACCCAGTCTGACCTACTGAGGAAAATCAGCATTAACAATAAATGATGCCAATTAATTCTGGTTCTAAGAGTCGCGCATTTACACTGCAGCATCCTACAGGCAAAAACCCCTCACTGAAAGGCCCATTAGAATCAAATGAATGTCAAACTCTGCTAAGTGTTTGCACATGCCAAACATCTAACATGGCTAATTGCAGATAAGTGTCAGAGGGGCAAAATGTGTTTTGAGTCTAAGCTGGTGCAAAATAGCATCAGGAACGCTTGTTTCAGTAACACATCCAGTGTTTTGTTTTTTTTTTCCCAGAACTAGGGGTTTGCTACTTAATGTGCTATTTCTCGGGAGCGGCAACGTTTTATGTCAAGACACACAGATAGAGACATGAATATCTTGAATTGCCGCGCTATTTGTTGGAAGTTCTGGCGCGCGTTGGCCGCGCACATGCTGGTTTGCTGCTGGCGTCCGTTGCGTCGCGGGAGCGCCGCGGCGCCCTTTCTGCCTCCTAGCTGCGTGACCGGGCACCATCTCGCGTCCTGAGCAATGGCGGCAGGCTGTGTCAGCGCAGCAGTGACGGAGAGGCGGCAGTCCGGCCACTCTCCGGCTCGGGCCTGTGAGTTATTGACCCTCTTTGATAAACCCCTCTGAACGACACCGGCGTAACTCAGCCTAAAAGTTTGCACTGTCACCGGGATGAGCTAACTGTCTTTGCTGAATATATGGCTGCAATTTTTGAAATAGGTTCATAGCAATTCTTGGGCGAGGAGGGCGAGATAGTGATATTACTGACTTTATCACTGCAGCTGAGGAGTATCCGGCGACTCTCCCCTCTGTATCTCTATTGTTGGGCTGCGGAGCAGTGAGGGATTCCGCAGCGTGTACATGGTAGGTATTTGTAAAGAGAAAAGTGTCCAAGGGTGGGCAGGGAAATGAGACGTCATTATTACAGTCACGCGGGATTATCCACTCTTAACATAGCTCTAAGTGTGTCTCCTTCCTCATGGTAGGATTTTACATGTATTTACATTTATTAGTCAGCGTCTGTCTTATTGTTTGTGTTTTTGCAAATGGATCTTCTGCTGTGGCTGCGGAGCACTGGCGGTGGTGGGTTTTTTTTTTTTTTTGCTTCTTCTCTGAATTAGAACTGAGGTGCTTTTTCTTATGTTGCCAAGAGGGTGTCATGTTACTGCTTTGACTTTCAGAAATCACCTGTGGTCTAATCTTGGCCTGGGTGATAAAACGATAGCGGTGTGTGCGTGTGTGTGTGTGTGTGTGTGTGTGTGTGTGTGTGTGTGTGTGTGTGTGTGTGTGTGTGTGTGTGTGTGTGTGTGTGTGTGTGTGTGTGTGTGTGTGTGTGTTCGATTAGGAAGCACATACACACACACCAAGTACATTGGAAAAAGAAAAAAAACACTGAACGACTTGGAAAAAAAGTGTGCAATTGTCTGATTTAAAAATGACCACAGACTCCCTCAGTGTTGCTATTTTTTGATTATTGATTTATCCCTTATTTACGCGGGGCAACCTCATGATTTATATTAACTCACTCAAGAATGTTAACTTGTGTCCTATCTGTGATGCGATAAAAGTGTTTATCTCTCAGCACATCATCATGTTATTCCAGTGTATTTTATTGTCATTTTAAGAATTTTAAGAAACATTTTTTGATGACTTTTGGGATAATATTGTGAATTGCAACCATTGTGGCCCGAACTGGCTCATAAATAGGTTGTCATTTCTCTTGATAATGGGGCATAATATCAGACACACAAACAGCCAGTCGTTGAACGGATGTGTTCAGTTGCATAGGTATTTTATTTTGTTCACAAAGTTTCTTAAAACACCTTATTTATGTCTCTGATAGAAAAAAAAAACTTTATTAAACTGAGATTTTTATCACCCAAGTGTGCTCTGTGCAGTCCTCAAGATTCGCCAATTGTTCTTCAGCCCAACCTAAATGATGATTGTTCCAGTATTTATTTATACAGCGTTGAAGTGGGTGAAAATGAAACCACACTGTCATTGTAATTTAATAAGGGCAGCCCTGTTAAGCGATAGACAGGATGATGATTCATCTGTCTACAAACTGCACCTTCTTTCTTCGGGCTGCATTCTCGGGGTATTTTCGTCAGCACGAGCGGCTCATTGTCGAAATCTCAAGGAACCTTTTTCTTTTCTCTTTCATGTGTCGAGGCAGAATTTGAACCCGTAAGAATCTAATATACAGACGCCCAGTATAGTGCATCCTATAAATTGATTTTGACCCAGGCTTTAAACAAAAGGAACACTGTTGCATTGCCATCCACGGCTGATGCCACTCCCTCTTTGGCTCACGCTGAATACTCTCCTTTAATAGTCTGATGGGTGGTAGCTGGCTTGAAGAAGAAGAAGAAGAAGAAGAAAAAAAGAAAAGAAAAGTGCCTTATTTAGTGGGTTGAAGAGAGTTAAGCAGAGTGAGGATGGGATTTCTGTGACTGGCACCGATCAATCACTCTGTGAGGGGAAGCTAATGAAGCAGGCTATGGTTTATTAAAGGCTTTGTGGAGAAAAGATTACTGCGGGGCCTCGGCTTTCCCAGAAGCCCCGGGAAGGAGGATACAGAGCACCTTTAATGGTTAGGGGCGAGCCATAAAGCAATCAAGGTGTTTACTCTGAGCCGGTGTCCCGTCATGTGATCTGGGTATGAACATGGATTTTTGTTTTGGGTGAGGCTGAATGACTAAATAGAAAAGAAAAAAACAAAAAAGACAGCAAGTTAACGCGGATTGATCGTCACGTTTCTGTTTTACTTTTCAGATGATCCCCTCTCCCGCCCTCCGCCCCTCTCAACACAACACAAACTCTCTTCACTCTCAGTCAATATATGGCCGCTGCAGGTTATGGCATTTGCAAACACCATCCTGTTTGCAGGCAAACGTTCAAGTAAAATAACCGTGCTCGCTCTCAAAAAAAAAAAAAAAAAAAAAAAATACGAGCCCTCTCAAATCGAGGCACTCTCTTAGATAGTTTGAAAGACAAATGAGTAGCAGGGGAGTGAAAAATGCAAAGCAGATGTTTTTCTCGCCGTTTTTAATGGCAGCAAGACATTACTGATGCCATTACAGAGACCTTTTATGGCTTCTTTTAATCCCCAGGCCTGCCTGAGGAAAGAAACCCCTTGTGGTGCAGAGTAGCCTCTTCACTTCCCAACGACAATTTGAACCTATTTCCAACTCACTTCCCTAATCTGCCACGGGGTTTTACATGACTTCCTCTGTAATTATTCTGCTCTGAAATCAAAGGTAAAGAGGCATTAAAATATACCTCTTAGGGAAACATATGCTGCTCATCATGTGGGGCTTCGTGAAAGGTGTCTTTTTTTTTTTTAAGAAATACTGCCATAATTCTGCAGCTCCTGCATTGTCGTCCCCCCCCCCCCCCCCCCCCCCTCCCCCCCCCCCCCCCCCCCCTTTTTTTTTTGGC
>CAAKHG010016406.1:5953-19259 GCA_901007715.1 Dactylopterus volitans | reverse complement strand
GGGGGGGGGGGGGGGGGAAGAGGAGGCATTCTATGACATCAGCAGCAGCTCAGGCATGGAGGGGGCCGACTATTTCTGTGAAGTAGCCCCAGTAATGAGTGCTGACTCATGTACTGTAAAGCCATATTGTCATGCTTCTTCTTTGGCCTTCCTGAGAGCCAAAATGTGCCTTCTGTTGTTATCGCTGCATGTGCAAAGCCCCCTTTCCTCGCCCTCATATATAACATGATTTATTTCACGCTAACAGTCGTGTGCTCTGGATGAGTGCGCTGACAGAAGCTCGCGCCCTGAGACGCGCTTCTCGGGAGAGCTAACGCATTTTGACACGCAGTAGATTCTCTCGCCGAGCGTCCACTCTGCTGCCAGCGACTCTGCCCTCTCCGGTGCCGTGATGCCGCTTCGCTCTGAGGTGATTCACGTCGTGACTGCAGTTCCCAAATCTTTCTAGCGCGCTACGACGTGATTAATCGCGTCTCCAAGCCAGCGAAAACAATTTAAGGCATTCGTTTGCAATGTCGCCTCGCCTGCCTCTCGCAATGGTGTAATAGGATGCAGAAAAGGCAAAAAATAAATAATTAATAAGAAATTTAATGATAGATTAGATTCCGTTCTCAGAAAAAGCCACATGGGAGCAATTCTGTTGTTATCTAAGTACAGTGCGGGTCTATAAAGCCTGTTTGACCCAGGGAAGAGGAGCAGAAGATATTGACGGTAATCCGGGCACATTAGTTTCATCCATCCGATGTCACATTACGCCAGACAATGTGGTGCCTCGTATGGTGCCAGAGGCGGATGACGAGAACAGGGTGTCCAGTGGTCTTGTCTGTGTCTGGAACACAAGGGAAGAAGAGGGTCAGCGTGGACCAGATTCATGCTCAAGATGATCTTTGTGCTCGTGCACGTACGAGCACAGGCGCATATCCGACAACGGCCCTTGTATCCCAGTCTTGTTGTCTGTTCTGCCATCATTGAGGATAAAAGAGGTGGCACATTTCAAAATCAATGCGGACAGTGGCCCTTTATTCCAGTGAAGGCTTTGAGATAGCAGTTGTTCTGTTATGCTGATACCCCCCCCCCCCCAATCCGGTTCCACTGTAACTAATGTCAGCTCGCTACTTAGTTATCAGATGTTTCGACAGTTGTTGTAGACGTTTTATCACTTTCATGGTCACGCGCCGTCTCTCATTGGTGACACCGTGGCAACCTGCAAGCATTGAAAGCCTTTAAAATGTTTTTTTCAGACTCCGGACTTGATGCAAAAGTGTTCAAGAGTCAGTTCCTTCCCACAGGAGTCCCGCAAGGATCGCTGCTCGATCCGCTTACTTTCCTCTCATCCGCTTTTATTAATCGCCGCGCAAACAGCGCGCATGTCTGCTCTTTTCTTCACAAAGCTGAGTATTTTTTTAAAAGACATCACATCCACGCTTACGCGCGTGCAGTCTTCCTCGCTGCCTTTGTTGATGCATGTGCCGGCACATTACCCAGGGGGTCCAGTGTGAAACCGCTGGTGGGAATGTGTCACCCCCCGCTGCACATGTGCGTATGTGTCCTTACGCATGAGGCAAAACAGAGCGAGAATTCATCCTCCAGAGCTACCAGAGGTCAGCAGCTCCTCGGAGTGCTGCTAAGTGTTCCACATCTCTGGAGCTGGTTAGGAGCAGATGCTGGGTGACTGCGGCATGACAACAGAGGCGGGCAGGCCTGCGCTTCCTGTGTGTTTGGGCAACACGATGAATAATTCCCTCTTTGGAGCGGTATAATTAAAAATAGAGGAGCTTTAGCGCATTACTTTCATTAGTAATGAATACATGATGGATGCTGATCTGGTTGTGTGCTGTGAAAAGGAGAAAGTATGATTAAAAATTCAACAAATATGAGTCCAGGGCTTGATCACTTTTTTTTTTCTTTCTTTTTAGGTGTCATTACTGATGACCAACAAATTTCATTTATCATGTTGATCTATTTTCACTCATGTTTGACACTTTGATCAGACAGACAGTATTTGTGAAACTGCTGAAAGTCAAATGCAGGGAAAACGTAAATGTTCCCTTCTCATCAAATCTTAAACTCATAGCAATATTTATTTAATGTGTCATTACGTTAGGTACTTTCTTCTATGCGGTTAACTCAAATGCACATTTGATAGAAAGCCTCCACGATTTTAATTTTTTTCTTTGCGTAATCACAATGCAAGCAGTCAGCTGTAAATCTTTTCGACGCTGCTGCAGTTAGTCACGATTGCAGAAATAACCTGGAGAAAATGAAATCATACATGTTTGTCCAAGAATTATGCACCAGATCTAGCACAGATGTTTAATTCTGCACTGTTACTTCGACATGAATATGATTATAATCATGAAAATTACCATCCGTCATTAGAGAAGCTTTCGAAATCAGGCTGATTAACAGGGTTGATGTGAAAAGTGGGAAAGACCGAGTTCCTTTTACTGAGGCTCCTGGAGGACCAACAGACGGACCTGATGTTTCCTCATTGTTGACTCCAGGTCACCGGACTCTCTACATCGGGGTTCACGTTCCTCTGGGCAGAAGGTCGCACCGACGCCACCGTCACCACGGACATCGACACAGGAAGAGGTCCAAGGAGAGGGACTCCACGGCTGACGATGGACGAGAATCCCCGTCGCACAGTAGGTGTCCAAGCCGGGGCCAAAACAGAAGCCAAAGTCCCCCGAACACACAGTTTTATTTCTGGTGTTTTCAATTGTATGACTGACAAATATTCATGCTCGACACACATACACCTCAGCATGATCTACATTTACGACCGCTGTCATTCCACTGGCACCTACGATGATGGATGTCGCGCTTTATGACTGCCGGTCAGTCTTTTTATGACGACTGCTGTGCGTTCTTTACATAAGCCAACACTATACAGGTTAATTATTTGTTATTATAGTAAAAGGGACCTAAGTCATCATTTTCTTGTATCGTTTATCCACCTGTTTTGTTTTGTTTTTTTTTTACCATAAAGCTCCTCCAAAACTGAGTCTTAAACTCGAGGCCTCTTTCCACATTCGTTCTCTGAAGCAATAAAGCTTTGCTGTGGTCAACAAAACCCTCTTGAGTTTAATGGTCGCACACACACACACAAGCTGGATTAGTGTCCAGTCCCAACTAGATTGGAAACTAATCGCGGTCCAGAAGTGCGACGTGGAGCTAAATCAGTCAGGAAATCTTATGTCCAGCTGTTAAAATTCTGAAATAAAACATCAGTGCCGTTCTTACAGACTTAGAGGGAGAGAGGGAGGTGTAAGAGTAGCTAAATATATGGGACTGAAGTTGAGGTAACTTGACTTACACACATAATATTACCCGTAAATGTTTGATCAAGGACACAATTATGGCACCTCCACAATATATGTGAAATAAAGTAATTCAAAATGTGATTGAAGTGAAGCCCAGCAGTTTTAATTGAAGGGGGCTTAGGAACTACAACCGCTTTAATTTGCAGTCCCTCTTTTCCAGAGGCTCAAGAGTAATTAGAGGAACTAACATTTTACCACTTGGAGGAAAAAACCCGTCGCAGTCCGTCTCTGTCTGGGGGGATTTTTGATATTCCAGACTGACTCCAAATGATGTTTACTAAAGTATGTCTTTAAAAATTTACAATCCTTGAGATTTCAGGCATGGTTGGTCCAGGGACCCTGGTGGCTCCCGGTGATAACGTCTGCAGGTCTGCGAGTTCTCGGGACAGCAAACCAAACCGTTATTGTCTTAATGAAGAGGCGAGGCGGTAATTGGCCCCTCCCATCATCCTGCGAGCGAACATGATCTGATTTTACGCCGCACAGGGCACGATCTGCCAACAGCCTGTCAGGATGAAAGTCGTCACCTTGCCGAGAAGACGAAGCAGCGGCACCGGGCTTCCCCACCGCGGCTGCTGCTCGCTCTTGTCCAAGGTTCAGACCCGATCTGCTGTGGGGCGGGAAAAAAGAAAAAGAAAAAAAGACGAAGGCCGCCGCTTTTCACGTTTCACAGACGCGATTCAGACGAGCGGCCCCACTAAAGCGTGCCAGGCCCGCTGACAAACGCACTGCTTGTCCTGCGACCACATCGGCGCAGAAGTCAATTCGTGTTCTGCCAGTCACATGAAGCCGCAGCTGTAAGAAATGTTTGGCTTGCAAAACGCGGCGGCTCGACGCGGCATTTCTGTCCGGGAAGATTGCAGCACTCTCATCATCAAGTTGCGTCACTCGGCGACACAAAAAGGCGTCGGTTAAACGGAAAATCCTCGCGATGGTGGTGTGTAATCTATTACAACGCCTCTTTGGATGCTGTTTTGCCTCCTCTCTCCTCTCTCCCATTTGCTACAGCAGACACGCCAGCTCAGAGGGTGCAGTTCCTGCTGGGGACGGAGGACGGCGACGAGGAGCACATCCCCCATGCCCTTTTCACTGAGCTGGACGAAATATGCCTCCGGGAGGGCGAGGACGCCGAGTGGAAAGAGACGGCCAGGTACGCCGGTGCAGGCGACCATGGGGGCGCCCAGCCGAACAGCTGATGGGTTTTTCCTCTGTTGCAGCTCGATCACAATCTTGATGGTGTTCGGTTGCAAGCTCTTATCGTTGTTAGGGCGCCGTGTCCCTCTTGATGTCACCGGTTCTCCCACGCAGTATTTACATCATTCAGCTTCAACACTTGAGTAATGCAACTTACACAAGTACATTTTAACCGACTGACCAGTTTGCAGTCAATCACCAAAATGCTCTTCAATTCCACCATTTTCCAATATTTTTATCCCATAATTAGGGTAGTCGTATGACATGTACATGTAGATTTCTGTATTGTTAATGCAACCTCATATTCAGTTAATTGGGCATGATTTGAGACCCAACATTTAAAGGTGTTTAATATGTTGTTGTTGTTTTTTTTTATGTGTGTAGGTGGCTTAAATTTGAGGAGGATGTGGAGGACGGTGGCGAGCGGTGGAGCAAGCCCTACGTCGCCACTCTGTCTCTACACAGTCTTTTCGAGCTCCGCAGCTGCATCATGAACGGCACAGTGATGCTGGACATGAGGGCCAACTCGCTGGAGGAGATTGCAGGTAGGGAAACGGTGTTAGAAAGTGTCCCGTGGTCTGGTGTCATTCAGAGATTGCAACTATAATAATTGTCCCGCATCTACGTGAACAAAAATGACGGGGGGAGTTCCCCAAGGCTTCATTCTTGGCCCTCCTTTGTTATCCACGTGTACTGCGAGACAATATCAATATGATTCGAGACAGTTACTGAGTACCGTTTCCAAACCACTCCTCCCCCAAGATAATCAACATAATCATTTCTTTAAAGGGTCATTTTGTTTTTTTTCAAACACCTTTGAATCATTAACGTGGGTAGTATGCAAATGAAAACAGTATTTACTTCCATATTCATTTGCTGGCAAAAGTCTGCCGCGTGACGTGAAAATGGACCGCAAGGAGTTAGCTCGGTGCTCACATCTCAGCAGTAGCATCCTATGTATCGCTGTTTATTAGTAGATATTATTTTAGTTTGTAAAACACTAAATGGTTTACAGCCAAAATTCCTCCTAGGGCCTGGTTCAGTTTTGCTTTCTGCAAGTTACTGAAAATGAGTCATTAGGAGAGTGACCTTTGCATTACTTTCAAACATTTACTTCTTCAGTCCTTAAATTGAAGAACGTGCACATGCACAGTCATTTTATTTTAGCATTGCTGCGGCACAGTGTCGTACAATAGAACTGTCACATGTGATCTGTCACTGCATCGTTATCACTATGACGATAGATAAGACACACAGCATGTTTGTATAGGCCCATTTATTGTAGCTCTGGCAGTCCTTCAGATCGAGCTCTGAAATACTCACAAGACAGAATGTAAGATGATCCCGATTATAAAACCTTTGAAGACTAACTCATTTTTTTTTTATACTTTCATTAGAACGTATACAAATCCATCAAATCTTCTTGTCTCTTTGAATGATGATGTTTAATTGATATTCAGTATTATGTCCTGACATTTCTCTGTTATCTTCCACTCTTTGCTCGCTCAGTCTTCGCTGTCTGTCCCCTTATTGGACTCCAGCAGATAGCCCAGTATTCCGATAGTGTGGAAAACTGTGCTGCTGGTGCGATCCGGTACCCTTGTGAACATTCGGCCGGTAATAAGAGAACCCACAGCTGTGTGTGTGTGTGTGTGTTTTTCTTTTCAGATATGGTTCTGGATCAGCATGAGGTGTCCGGCCCCGTAGGCCAGGACGCCAGGAGGAGGATCCGCGAGGCCCTGCTCAAGCAGCACCACCACCAAAACCACAAGAAACTGGCCAACCGCATCCCGATAGTCCGCTCCTTTGCGGATATCGGCAAGAAGCAGTCCGAGCCCCATTCCATGGACAAGAATGGTGAGCAAACGGGTTCAGCACACACACATCTGCCATTCACCAAGACTGCAACCTCTTTTACATCCAATCTATGTCAATCTCTGATGTTTCAATGGGAATCATCCAGTATTATGCAGTTGTGTGTATCTATACAGTGAATATGTGCAGTACTGTATATTCTATGTATGATATTGTACCCCTTTGCATGTTTTTTTTCCATCTGTGACTTGCCGTTTTACTGCTGTTTTATATCTCATTCTCTCCTCTCGTTTGTGTTTCTCTGTGTTTTGTGTACATGTTTGTCTTGTCCGCTGTGTCTTGCATCTGCGTGTGCATGCGTTCGCTGGCCGCCCACCGCACCAGCACATGTCCTCAGTTCCCACACAATAAAATCTCCCAAATTTTGCCCCGAGAAAACGCTCCCGAAGAACGTGTCCTCCAGAAAGCCCTTCACCCGCGCAGCGTGGCCGCGGTGTGCGCGCTGTTTGTCATGTCTGTCCACCCCGCCGTCACCTTTGGGCTCCATGAGGGGCCGCGGTCATGTGACCCCAGCCACGTTGTTTGGCCAGAGCAAGAGCAAACGTCTTAGCGTCCTCGAGGCAGTCGCACAGGGCTACTGTCCCATCTCACAGGAAGACGCAGGCCAAGAAATCCGCACAGGCAACCAGAGCTGCTGCCCAACACCGATACAGCTAGTGTAGTATTAGTGCTACAGGGGAGAGTATCATCATAAGGTTAGAAACAGGGAGGTTTCTTAATGCAAAGCTCACCGTCCAAATGTGCTTGTGGTTGCTCCATTTCTGGAGGATGAACATGAGGCCACAAAAAAGGAGATGGTTTTAAAAAGTGCCCGAACACCCCTTGAAAATTGTGTCTTTGCTGATATCCAGGGTTCGACACCCCTAAATTGGGTTTAAACTTTAAACTGTGTTCAAGATAAAATATACCCGATAAGGGGCGCTCGCTCTGCAGAACTTCTTATGAAACCTGAAGAGCTTGAGCTCTTTACCATCGTTTATGATAATACTCTCCCCTTCCTCCCATTGCCAGCAATGTGTTTGATGACTAGAAACCGTAGGAGCTTTGCGCACATGTAAACTGATGCAGTAACAGTCACTAATTGATAGTGGTAGCTACTCACTCCAAATTAACAGTGTCACTTCATGGCACAACAATAGTAATGTAATGAATTGCATATTTGGCTGCGTTGGGAACGTCTACATAAGGGAATGGTGTGGAACATCTGGGAAGTATGCATATTCATTTCTAAGTAATATAAGATCAATGCCAGCCTGATGTCAGGATACTCGCTTCATATGCTATACAGAGTTGTAGCCAGCAGCCACTTAGCTTAGCATGACTGAGGAGTTAGCATGGTTCTGTCCATACAAAATCCACCTCCTAGCACCCCTGAAGCTCCCTTTATGCTGCAGTGTATATATAATTGGTTTAATCTGCATACAGTATAAGTAAAGCAATTTGTACAGGAGTTTTACAGAGTGCTTATGGGTAGGACTTTTTATGCTAAGCTAAGCTAAACGGCTCCTGGCTCCAGCTTCCTACTGCACCTACGGTTCTGAGAGCGGGATTGATCTTCTCATCTAAACCTTGGCGAGAACTCAAACAAACAAGAGTATTTTCCCAAAGTGCTGAGCTGTTTGTTTGATAGTGAACCCTCTCACTTCACAACTAGCATCTTAAGCATGACACAGTTTTACTCTTTCTGTGATTTGATCAGGAGTAACTTGTGCATTCACATCAGAAATTGCTCGAAATCCGAATTAGGAGGTGACAATCTTTGACTTTATTTCAGCAACAACAAAAAAAAAACCTTGTATAATTTTTTTTTTTATTTAAATGTATCTGTTTTCTTGATGCACTTAAATTTGAAATGAAAGTTGAAGATTGTACATTTAGTTGGTTTGCTAAAGTCCGTATGCAACGTCTGACACTAAAATTCATATCAGGTCTCCACTGCGCCGCTGACCATTCATAATCTTACTATTAAAGGGACAATTTGTGGGTAATCTGAACCAGGTAGAGTTAAGACTTTAACAGTACTACTACTCTTACGAATACTGCTTATCAATCGGACATGTTATCGATACTTATTGGCTCTTTCTGTTACCTTTTTAAGGTGGAAAAAGTAACACGTTATGAACAAAATTAACTTTATTTTCTCATACTGTAAACATTTATGATCATTCAATAAGCACCCCTTTTTTCTATATCATATTGTGGTACTAAATTGATTAAATTGATTCTTTTTGACATTTTTTTTTAACGTAGAAAAATAGCACCCGTTATGAGGGCCACGCTCCGACGCGAGTGCAATTATCTCCAGTACTTTTTAATTTAGCTGTTTTCTGACTGACATTTTTCGGTGATGCTTTCAGACAGAATTTCTGAAAAAAAAAGCCATTCATTTGACCGTGCTTGTGCAATTTAACTAAATTTGCGTGGGCTCCTGCTATCATAAACATTAGGTGGATGGTGAAACAGGAGACGCGCTACGACTGCTGAAGACCCAGCATTTACTGGGTACTGATGCTCGCACCGGGGTTTCATACCGATTCTAAACAAGCCGGCACTCTTAAGCACACAAAACGTATAAGAAATGTGGACGCATCCCTTAACATGAATTGAAGTCCAGGTTCTACAGGAACTGTTGGCTCTGTTGCGCTGGTGACTCACTATCGTCGGGTGAGGAGTTCTGGAGAAACACTGGCGCAGAACTGCAGCTTCAGCGGCGAGACGGGTCGGCGCCAGCTCAATCAGATACTCACAAATTGTCCTTTTTTAGCTCCATTCACCAGGAGCACTGGCAAATCTTTAATAATTTGAATTTTTGTCACCGGTGCTGAACCTTTTCTTTCGTCCTACCGAAGGCGCTGCACAAACAAAACAAAAGGGGCCCACCGTTGCGTCATATTTTTCAGAGCGCGGCGTAACTGTACCCTGTAGTTACTCGCTGGAGACCTTTTTGTCTTTGTGTGGGAAAGCGGTGTTGTGATAGGCCCGGGCCTCGGTGAAACGGACATAACGCCGGTCTCTCTCGCTCTGCCTGACAGGCCAAACAGTCTCGCCTCAGTCTCAGCCCGCCAACAACGAGGGCAAGCAGGACGTCAGCCGGGAAAACAGCGCCGTCGACTTCAGCAAGGTGAGCGAGCGGGCCCACCGCTGACGCTGCTGTTTATCTTCTGGTACCGATATCCAGGCTCACTACCAGCGCTGTGTGTTTAACTTAAGATTGGGTTGCATGCGGAGTGGTCACCGTTAGCCTCCCTTTCTGGGAAACTGGAATTGAAACACTTGTTTTCTCAGAGGTTAGACAATCCCATTCAGATACACTCTAATCACCTGGAAACGGCCCATTCTTTGACCATTTTAGTTAGTATTTTATTTAATTTACATAGAAACATCTGGTCGGCATTTCAAATGATTCCAATATGTGTGAAATAGACAATATAACATTAAAAATAAAGACATATAAAAGAAAAAAAAAAATCAAAAAACATTTATGTCCACCAAAGATCAACATTATTTGTACATGAAGTATTTTACTTTAGGACCTGCACACTCTTGCAGTGTATTCTCAATAGTCTCTCCACTTTGCCGTGTATTCCTCACTACTGTCCTCAACAGTGAAAGATATCCGCTCATATGATGCCAGTTTTCTGTAAACCAGCCTTTAAAGGAGGGGTCACCTTGGCTCCTCTGGTTTCTAAACGTAATCTCTTTTCCAGCCATTAAGCTGGTCCGGGTGAAGTCCTTAGATCCATGGTGAGATGTCATTTTTGCGGGTTGTCGAGAACATACATCTTTGGCTATTTTTTTCTGATGCTTTTTTCTGTCTGTAGATCGACCTCCACTTCATGAAGAAGATCCCCCCGGGTGCCGAGGCGTCCAATGTCCTGGTCGGGGAATTGGAATTCCTAGAACGCCCCGTGGTGGCCTTTGTCCGCCTGGCACCTGCCGTGCTGCTCAACGGCCTGGCCGAGGTTCCCATCACCACCAGGTAATTCTGGAAAAAGCCCACCTTACACTTGACTCCCTACGTTCTGTTTCATGTTTGGCCAGATGAGCTGATGTTGCCGCCTCATTGAAAGAGGATTTGGCTTTTGTCCCCTGTGTTGCGCAGGTTTCTCTTCATCCTGCTCGGACCTCTCGGGAAAGGCCCCCAGTATCATGAAATCGGGCGATCTATCGCCACGCTGATGACTGATGAGGTGAGGCCTTAGTCCAGCAGCCTCACAGCTGCAGTGATGGGGGGGCGGGGAGTTTAGATCTTTTGGTAAATTCCCAATACAGCAATGTAAATGACAAAATATGCCATTGCGAGTCAAGTATTATTAAGAATTAAATATCGAAGAACTATTAACAAAATGTGTTCAACACCGGGGGCCTGACAGATTTACTGTAACACTGTCCAGATGCACAGCTCATCTTCTTGGCACCCTCTCAGATGGAAGCATATCAAAAAGGCTACTCTCTTATCTGTCCAAGAAAACTTGGGGCAGAAAAAGAATATTTCGGAGTTGCATGAAAAATCAGTCGCAGTTTCAATTTTGCATGCAGCCCCGTATCTATTTACAGACCCCTGCTTCTCCCAACAAGTCCTGAAGTCCCGAGTCCGTGATTCGCCACTTACATCATATCAAATTAACAGCAGATCTGAGTAAACAATGGCATGTTTTTCCACTTTACATTTTTTTCCCCCAATTTCCATTCACACGTTGATCCCCTTCACACATTTAATCACATTAGTATATATACACATAATGTTAAATTTGGGGTTTTGAGAATATAGTGAGAATATCTCACCCTGTTGTTGATCTAGATAAACTAGTTTGAAAAATGCTCCATCTGTATCTTGGAATAAGCGAGGGCTTTGCAACAAAATCCGGCAAAACATAATTTTAGAAAGTTCATGAAACAAGTGATGAGCGATATGTACACAGTATATACTAAAATAAGAATAAAAATAGTGTTTAGAAATGTACAATATTTCCCTCTAAAATGTGTGGGTAACACGGGCAACATATTGACAGCAAACCTGTAAATCCAGGATCCACATGAAGAAAAAACGATGGTGCCGCTCAGCTCCGGGTTTGCTTTTCTTTAGCTGATGTTAACCTTTGACCTCTGTTATGAAGCAATAGAAAAGCCTCTGGGGATTGACAGGGTTTGACATGAAAACCATGACAGGATTTCCCAGAGTGCAGCTATGAGCTAATGTTCCTGACTGTCATCAAAGCCAGATGTTGGCAGCAGTCCTGTGGGAGCCATGAAAATAGGAGTGCACGGAGGTCAACCTACTTCATCATATGTTGGAAGGGATTGTTGCCACAGTAACCATGAGCACAAAAAAAAAAAAAGAAATCCTGTCATGACATATATAGGTAAACATCTTGGTATATTCACGACATACACACGACTGTATGTATGGAGATTTAAAAAAAAAAAAAAAAACTTAAAAGGAAATAGAGTCGTGGTGTTGAAGTTACGGTTCTGACGATATCAGTTTTCTTATGCACAGTTCCTAAACATGAGTCGGCAAATCGCCCTGCAACTTCAAGTATTTCACTCCGAGCTGCTGTTAACCATGAAGCCACACGCCCCTTTTTTTTATAGCATCAAATAACTAGTTGAAAACCAAACTTATTAGAACAAACATCAGTGTGATTAAAAGAAAAAAAAAATACTACCTGAACTGACAGAAACCATCTTTGGGAAAACTTTTATGAAGATATCTTCGTTTGACTCAAGTCCCACCCACTAACATTGAGGAGGCGGGGTTTATCACCTATACTGCAGCCAGCCACCAGGGGGAGACGTACATATTTTGGCTTGGCTTTTAGGAGCTGTCACACCTTATTACTTTTTATATGTTTATGGTGCCACCTTTTTAAAAAAAATCAGGAGCATTTAAGAGTTCAGTTGAGGTACGCATGATACTTATGCACAGCTGACGCTTCTCTCTGCACGTTCGGCAGATTTTCCATGACGTGGCGTATAAAGCCAAAGACCGGAACGACCTGGTGGCCGGCATCGACGAGTTCCTGGACCAGGTGACAGTGCTGCCCCCCGGAGAGTGGGACCCCTCCATCAGAATAGAACCTCCCAAAAACGTACCCTCTCAGGTAAACTCCCAATCTTTGACACAAAAATGGAAAAAACAACTATATTTTGGTGGCTTGCATCCTGAGATGAGAAGGTTTTCTCTGGATATATAGACTTCAATAGCTTCCTGCCACCCGCTGAGAAATATTAAAAATCTGCGTTCCTGTCTAATCTCAACTGCTCTTTGATGCCGCACTCAAGTTCTGCTCTCAATCCTCTTCAAAAAACGGTAGTTTTTTTTTTCTTTTCCCCTCCAGTAGTTATTTCCGGCCGGTGACAACTTTAGAAATCTGCCGTCTTGTTTGGGAGATAAATTCTGTTACCTAACAGAAAGCTTTCCCAGACGATTTAGGAAAAGAAAAAAAAAAACCGTAGAGCTTGTTTTAGGTCTTGTGTTTCTTCGCCTCTTGTTATTAAACTCATTTAGTGAATTCATGAAATGCATCCAAGCCTCCAAGGTTTTTATGCTGATAAATATTCCAAATTTAGCACAGAGTTACATAAGAGATCAGTCATTAGGTATTTTAACCGCAACGTGGCGTCACCTTTGCCCGCGCGCGACGAGCAGCTAACCGACGCTGTTGTCAACCACACAGGAAAAGCGGAAGATCCCGCCTGTTCCCAACGGGGTGACAGACCTCGGCGAGTCGGAGGGACACGGAGGGCACGGCGGTCCAGAGCTTCAGCGCACCGGAAAGTAGGTGTTCGCAGCGTCGGTGAACTCTCGGCGCTCCCCTTCGCCCTTACACCCCCCCCCCCCCCCCCCCCCCCCCCCCCCCCCCCCCCCCCCCCCCCCCCCCCCCCCCCCCCCCCCCCCGCCCGCCCCC
>CAAKHG010016403.1:0-13357 GCA_901007715.1 Dactylopterus volitans | reverse complement strand
AAACTTTTTTTATTTTTATTTTTTAATGTTCTATCACTACCCAGCTGTCCCATTGAAGCCTCCGGTCCTACGTAGTAGAACTATGCTGCAATGTGGGTTGACAGTGTGATCGGTCAGTCATCTTCCTATCTACTGTGTAAATATCCTGTTTTTGAAGTGTAAAACCATGTTAAGCTTCTGCTCAGACTGTTTTACATCACCCTAAGCCTTGCCCGACTCCATTTGTATTAGATCTGATATGTTGTTTATAGCTTTGCAGAAATAAACTGGACTGAAACTGGGCTATCATCGTGTGCTACTTTTAGAGGATTTTATTTGGTTTTTAGTTCTTTAATCCTTGCTCTTGGATTCTCTTGAGGTCCTAATGTCATTTTGCACCAACAACTTCACAACACACAATGCATTTGAAATAGTTTTATTAACTATTTTTCAGGTCTTACAAAAATATGACAAAATAAATTAAAAGAAATAAATAGTCCCATTTCCCAGTAATTTTCTTTAAAAGATTTTTTTTTTTTTTTTTTTTGTACAGTGGTACATTGGAAGAGCAAATGATGTTCTGTAAGTGAGGCTTTCTTGAGGATGTCTTATCTTAAATTCTGAGGTTAGGGTCTTGTTTTAATGTAACTGTAGTGAGAACCTCACCTGTTCAAATCAACACTCTTTATCAAGAAGAACACAATACAATTGGTAAATTGTTTCAGTCTTGTCCCTATGATTTCACATTGAGTTTGATAGTCCCTTTTAAGTCTAAATAAGCCACAAATCCGAAAGGAATTGCTGTTGCTTTGTTAGTGATTTTGAGAAGCTGATGAGTTTCTCTCTGAGCTGCTGTCCTCATATGGAGGACACCTGTGCTGGACACAAGAAAACCATAATGGCGCCATCACTAGCTTGGGATGCCTCTTGATGAAATTTTCCACAATATCTACATGTCCAATATCTAATTTACTTCAACCAAAGCATGTTTAAAGACCTCCATAATGACGATATTCACATGTTGCTGCTGGGAAAAAGTGCAAGGATCAGAGATGTGTTACACTGGTTAATTCGTTGTATCAAGTTGTACATTTTCCCTGAAAAATGAGGAACGACATGGAGGCTTAACCTACAAAATGTACTGTGTTGCACCGATATTAGCACATGCCCTTCTGTCCGTCTCACTTAACTCTTAGGCCACCTCTGCTTTGTCACTGTTGTCTCTTTTCGACACAGGCTTTCGACTCTATTGCATCATGGAGTCATTCATCCCTGAAATCCAAATGCTGCAAAAATAAAGGTTTGGATGAGACTCAGCTCAGCTACACTTAACCATCCTGATCTATCACGCTCCCCTTTAACAATAACGGGTATGAGAGAATGACATGCAGAGACACTGCGTTTCTGTCAGCCTTGCACTTTGAATTTTACATTTCTTATAAACAATGACTTGCAAATACATTAAAAAAAAACAAATATTGAGAGTAAAATTAAAGTTGTAAATGAATGTCCTGCCTATTTCCTTATTGCATTTATTATCTGTCTGCAGCCATACATTGTTTACTTTATGCATGGGACTGAAAAGGTGCACTAGACATCTTGTAAAATAAGTATAAACATAATGAAAGCAGCAGCTGAATCTTGCCTGAAGCTGAATGTCATCGCTACCAAGATCAGACAGGTTTCAAAATGGCCAATGGGTGAGATTACTGGTATCGTTTCTGAATCAGCTGTGATTCTTCACAAGACAGCCGGGGCCAACACTGATACTGAATATTGATTGGACACAAAGAGAGGGTTTTGTAGTAGGGACATGGTGCATAGAATCAGGGATAACGCAGGGTTGATGGTGCCGCAGGTGGGCGTTGGTCTCAATTTATCATGTAATACAGGTAAGTCTCCTACATCTCCGCGTTATTGCCAAAATCCTTGCCAGAGACGGTGGTGTGGAAATGCATAGTTTATGTTTCATTTCTATATCGAGAAGGCCGCTGTAACTTCTTGACATTCTCTGTGTTTAATTTTTCTACATTTTCCCATCAAAGTGCTCTAAAACTGCAGCCTGCTCCTCATGTAGTAGCACACACTGATGCCACGGGTCAAGAGTCAAGGGTACATTAAAACAGGTGGTTTCACAAAACACTTTACTATGCAGATAAACTCTGGCACCACCCTCTGGAGACCCTGAAGAAGTGAAATCCCGGCCTATGGTAAATGATTGGATTTGATTTGCTGGATAAGATGTGCATGGTTAATAGAACATACAACACATACATCTTAGGTTAACAGTATAATCAGAAAATACCGCTTTGGTTAAAAAAAGGTCATTCCCATTATCGGCACTGCAATAATAAAAATAAACATGGAGCCCAACAGAAATAAGAGCAAGTATTCTTTTATCTCATTTAATTATTTAGGAAAACCCCTCGGCTGCTGGGGGGGGCAGGCGAATAGATAGTGTGACAGGAGGGGATCAAAACAATCCAGCTTTTGCATAATGTTATGAGACAGGCTGGTGTCGGCCCTCCCTCCTGCCGAGACAGATTTGCCTCTATGCAGGGTGTCAGGGTTTAGTGCAAATGTAACTTCTTTAATTCTGTGATCGTTTGTTAAGTCCGGTTGATGTGGGATGTAAAAATCATCTGTCTTTAAAAGATGGTCTGCGGCGAACGGCAAGCAACAGGGTTCCATGTTCCATCAAGATCACCTACTTACTTTTACTGATTTTTATGTATTTGTTTATTTATTTTTTTTGCATCGTCTTGTCTCTCTTCCAATTTTCTCTCTTGGGAAAACCGGCATACCGGTATATGATTACGAAGCTCCTCACATACTTCTTAAATTAATCTGATATCCAGAGGATAGGAAGAAGTGTGCCAAGCCTGGATATCACCTCTGCTTTGAAAATAAAGCTGGTGATATATCAGGGATGTTCATTAAAGGAGGGTTTGTGTGGTGATTGATAAAAATTGCAGTACTACTAACAATTAAAACACTGATTGATATTGCTTTTCCATTTTCCACTCAAATATAAAAGTGAGGGGCCCAAGGATTCTTCACAGTTAAAAACGAGACGGTTATCTAATAATCACTTGTGACGGCTAAAAAACACTCTCAGAAGTTGTTCGATGTACAATCGGTGACCGTTTCTTACCACTTCATATGTTTTTAATCTTTTTCCTCCATAACAGGCTGTTATGTCCAGATGGGAGGCCACCATGATGCTTACAATTTCTGACTAGAAGAAATTAAGAAACACAGCTCTTTGCTTTAAAAGCTTAAAAATATTAGAAACGCAGCTCATGCATTTCTTTATGTATTGCAGACAAGGAAGAATTTTTTTTATGATTTGTGTGTGTGTGCGTGTGTTTGTAAGGGAGTATTTCTTTTTTTCTGTCATGATTTTGAGGGTTTACTTTTTCTTTTTTTTTGTTGTACCGCCTGTTTTTTGTCTCTCAGCAAAAAAGCAAACCAAAGCAACAGTCACCTCATCAGTTTTCCTTCTCTGCTTCAAAAGCTTCAACGTTGGCCTGTGACAGTACATGAGGAAGGTTAGGTCATTCCTCACAGTAAGCATCAATTCTTCATTTGTGATGTAACCAAAGACAACTTTGTTTTTCTTATAGCTACTAGACTTTGGGGCCCACCTGGTCCAAGTCTGTTGAATGTCCGTTCTCTGACCCTTCCCCTCCCTGTGAGGGGATCTCGTCCGGTACGCCGTTCAAGTCAGACCTGGAAGGTTGCCTTTCCGACATCTGTGATGAAGATACTTCTCCGGTTCTGGGCAGTGGAGCCCCATTCACATATGTCCCCCCCTCAGATTTCCCAAAATTGAACAGTTTCCCAGGGTTGAAGGCTTTGCTGGGTGATTGAGAACGCTCCTGAGAGCTGCTACCTGATGATGAAGATGATGATGATGATGCTGTCGTGGTGGCATTAGTGGTTGTGGCAGCAGCTGCGGAGGCTGCAGCACACTCCTTCTTATTCTCAGGTGACTTCAGGAATTTGAAGCTCAGGAATCCGGGCAGCTTTGGTTCATTGCCAGTGGGCGACTGAGGGGAGCGGGCGCCACCCGCCGAGAACTTGCTCTGCAGCGGTATGATCTGTTTCAGCTTCATCACATTATTGTTGGCCAACAGAGAGCTGGGCCTCTTGGGTTTCTCCGACCCACCGCCCCCTCCTCCACCACCACCACCGGGCCGTGATTTGCTGCTGTGACTTTTGTCGTGGTGGTGGTCCCCAGAGGAGTCACCTTTGCTATCGTCTCGCTCCCTTTCCCTGCGGGCCATGTGCTCCGCTTGCCTCTGCCTCTCCTCTTCCTCCCTCTTCCTCCTCTGCAGCTGCTGGTAATGCTGTTGTGCCTGCCGCTCATGCTTCTGCAGAGGAAGAGCAATACCGAATGAGTCTACAACCACCACTATAAACCCAGCTAACCTTTACAATAGTGCAGGGATAACTTATCTAACAAAGAATCCCGCATTACTATTGCAGAAGCCACCACCCTCTCCTCTGCCTTGTTCAGTGTAGCTGGTTGCATTTACAACATTACGGATACAATGCAAGAATTTCAAAACATGCAGATTATCCAGAAAAGAATGCTGCAGTGCTGCTGCACAGAAATGTTCTCTTCAGCGAGTGCAGTTCCCGCTGATGGCTTGTGTTATAGATTTGTATGATATTAGAGAACAGAGTGCAATTCTTAGCAGACCAACCCTACTGGGGAAACAATGATCCTTTGTATTGTTAAAACCATCTGAACAACACCTCATTCCTCCCTTGCAACTTCTCCATGACAAATTAAAATGTCTGTGTCTTATACTGTCTCATAATTTACCTTAAAGGCCTCCCTGCGCTGATAATCCAGTTTAGCCATCTCCTCTCTGACCCAGGTAGGAATGTCAGGAATGGCCACATGGATGATGTACTTCAGGAGGATGGCAAAGTGCTGCACACAGACAGGCAGGTAAAAAGGAGGAGGAGGAAGAGGAGGTTTGAGACAAAACAAAAATAGTTATTTGAAGATAAAATCCAAGTCAAATATAGATAAATAAAATGTGATGTGGTAGAAGACACTTTAATGGCATGTTACTTGAAGGTACAACATTTGGGCTTTGAAAATCTCCTTCTGATAGTCATGACTTCTTTATTAGGCCAAGAAGGAGCTGCAGGCTGTTTACCTTTCTTCTAAAAATACAGGAGGCAGCCACAGAGTGCACAACTGACAGAGCCAGAATCTAAACATCACAAGTAGTTGGAGAAACATGGAGAGAGCTTCAATTCAAATCAAGACAGTTTTAGGGTTGATTGACAGAGTAAAATAATAAATGACAGAGTAAAATAAGAGATAAGAGCAGGCTCATGAGAAAAGGTGATGCAGAAAACGTTTGGGAAAAGTTTGGAAAGACACTGCACACTGAAGCACTTAGACTGGCTGGCGGTAGTACCTCCAGGATGACGATGGAGATAATGGCCATCTCCGGGCTGAGCCATGGGAAGAGACGCTGGAGCTGACCACACTGGCCAATCAGGTAACAATTCACTATGATGGCAATCAGACCCATGGCTTCCATTGCGGTCTGGGCAGGAGAAGAAAAATGCAGAGGTTTAGCTTTGCTATTTCTCAGCACAAACATTCGAGTGTTGCTGTATACACAAGGTAAAAGATGAAGCATTTCAATTACGTTCAGTCTCCATAAACCTCCACTCTTCTTTTGCATCTATGTAGTCTAATAAGTTTAACTGGCTGTCTCCAGGTGACAATGAATTCAATCATTTTCAGAACCAGACAGACTATTTATCATGAGTGCTTGGTTAACATGAGATGTACGTAATTCTGACCTGCCACTGGCCGATGCTCTCCACACGGAGCCCAAACGGCCTCTGCAGACCAGTGCAGAGCTTAAAGGCATCGCTGCGGATCTCGATGACGTTGTTGATGAGCGCGCACATCGCAGCCAGAGGGAAAGCCGAGGAGAATAGCACCACGTAGCCAAACTGGACGAACATCTCTTGGTAGTCCTGGAACGTGTCCTGGGAGAGGCGGAGTTGATTCTTACACCAGAAATGGTTTTCCATATCAGTCATTTATGATGTCTTGGAACGTCACCTACAGTAGCTTTATTCACACACCCCTCAAGGCACATGCAGAGTGTTATGTAAAAGACTAAGACTAAAAGATTGTGTTTGATTTATGTTCAAATACATCTCCACATAAAACAAGATATACTTCTCAGGAGAAGCAAATACATTCCTCTCTCGCTCCTGGTGCCCTCTCCCCATCAGACCCTTCATTCCGCACACTGACAGCAATTTTCATAGGATTACTTTCATGCCAAAAAGTATATCCAAGATATCTGATGTTTCTAAAACCAATGCATGTTGTGGTTTTTTGGGTAAATTAATTTTTCGCAGGTGTGAGCATCACAAATGATATACATTCGTCCTGTCTGAATTGGGTAAAATCCCAGAAATGGATATTTGAAAACCTGGGCAACCATAATTATGGCAGGATACCACAGGGAGGTGAGTGGGAAAATGTATTTGGACGTTAAGTAAACTGACCTTTCAAGTGTTTAAAAGTTGTTTTTTGGTACTTTGATTAAGCTTACCTCATAGGTGTGCATGCAGCTTTCCATCTCAGCCTGAGTGAGCGCGGCACTCTCTCTCTCCTCAGGAGGGTCAATCCATGACTCCCTCTTCGTTTTAAGTTCCGCCCTCTCGGCGCTCTTCCCTCTTCTTCTGTGTCGCATTGACGTGCTGCTTTCAGAGCCGGAGGGCAGCGGCGCTGCGCCTGCAGCAGCAGCAGCAGCAGCATTAATTCCCTCAGCCGCACCTGTCGTTCCGCCACCTGACTCCTTCACATCATGGATGCCGTTGTCGTCGTCGTCATCACACATCTCAAACACAGAGGCAGGGTCCATTCCCTTTTCCACCATGGTTGGGCTCCCCTCCTCCAGGAAGCTGTTGTCCAGCTGTTGGCCACTGCAGGCAGGTCTCCTGTCCACCTTGACAACAACACTGACTATTGGCATTACATTTGCACAATACCGTTCTTTAAAAATTAACAAACAGCTGCACGCGACCATATTAGCATCATAAAGCCATTGTGTTGCCGCACAGCTGTGTACCTTCTCTATAAAGCTGACCTTCCTCAGTTTCAAACCACAGTCGATCAGACTTTCCTCCTCCGTCTCGCCCTCGCTGAACCTCCCACTGTCAGCCTCGTCCCTCTCGCCTCGCTCCTCCTCATCAGGCACCCCGCATCCTCCATTCAAACACTTCTTTTCCCTGGAAGGAGTGGAAGGGACAAATATACAGAACCAATGAAAAAACATGTACGTGACAAATTTATTGTCTTTGTGAGCCAAACTGGTCCATTTCTGGTGACTGTACGTTTTCTGTCAATGATGACTGCATAAATGGGACAGGTCATCACAATGATTTCATAAAAATAAAAAAATTAAAATCTCTGAATTCACACGTACATTTTACCAGCAAAGCATTTCTTTCACACTCTTCTTTTTGACACCTCATGTGATCACATCATTTTTTCAATGTGTACTTCCCCAGCAAACATTTCCACAACAAGTCGAATCAACATTTGTCCTGGAGGTCGACTCAACATCTAGTGGGGGGCGGGCAGATATGAAAGTTTTTCAAACATCCAACTTGCAACCCATATCATTTTGACTTCTCATAGACATAAATCCATGTAAATAGTTTATCCAGTAACGGGACTCTCAAGTATGTTCTCTCCTGACGGTCAAAATAAAGTCAGGTTGTGACACGCGTTCAACTTTGTGGGCTCAATGAGGAACTGTTTGCTGGGTTAATGTATATTTTACTTCTATTGATTTGTTTAAAATGTCAGTAATGAGTGTGACCTTTTGTCTGGCGGCCCCACCGTGGGCCTGGTCCCCCTCTGTCCAGGTCCTGACATGGCCTGGTCAGTGGGCGAGGCCTGGGCTTTTCCTGCTGCGAGCCGGCCATATTTGAGCAGCACCGAGAGCAGCAGGTCCCACACAGCTCGCAGTGTAATCTCGCCCAGCTTGTGGCGCTCGTATAGATAAGGCTGCAGCACCTCCTTCACATTTTGAAGGAATTGGCGAATGATGAGCAGAGTGGCCAGCATCTGAGAAGGACAGAGAGATACGGTATGAACAAATGACAGGATTGTTTTGGTGCCAGATTATTCAGAGTGCTGAAAATGAATAATATCCTGAAATACTGCAAAAATCTTAAAATGCAATAGGTGGAGGCGGGTGGATGAGGAGCAGTGGGACAAAGAAAACATCACTAGTATGCATTCTCAAACCATTCAAAACACGATCATGTCATGGACAGTATGCAAACAAAGACTTTACCCACAAGTTTATCTTGTGGAACAAAAATGTTCCACTAAAAAAAAATTCACTTCAGGTTCAAACATTTAAATGGGACATCACCGATTTGTGTGTATGTCAGGAGGTGCAGAGACGGTTTTCTTTACTCAGCATATGCCTCATAGGCCTCTTCAAATCAAAGCTCAAAACTTATTTATTTAGAATAGCCTTTAATATGAAGTAGCATGGTGACATTTTTATTCTTTTATCTTCTTATGGATTTTATTTACTCGTATTTGTGTACTTGTTCTCTGTTGTGTTTTTAATTTGTTGATTGATCTCTTCTAAAGCATGTTGGCTCACCTGTGTGCTATATAAAGTGCAGTAGTATAGTAGTACATTTACATTTACATTTACATTTGATCTTTTATTGCCATATAGTAGAGGCAGGGCATGAACATGATATCCATGATGAACGTGGCCTTTCAGTAACACATATTAACAGGACGTTCAAACACACTGAAAAGACTGATGCCAATTTAAGCTTCTTTACTGTTAGTACTAACAATTCATCAAGTTGTTCAGTTGAGCCACCCTACTTGCTAATCAGATTTTTCCTGTGCAATGATGGAGTAATGCTTCCAGTTTCACCTCCAAATGCAGTGGTTTAGGTTATCTGGCTGAGCTTGTTTGCAAATGTCATATCACCAGACTGCTCAGGTTTCTTACAATATTTTCATAACCAAAGAAATGCTGACCAAACCAAACACAGGACCCAAGTCGCACATAAACTCAGGATTATCATTTGTCATCCAAAACCACGTTGCAATTATTTCTGAATATTTGTTGAATATAAATTTATGAGATACACATTTTTCAGGAATTTCAATAGAGGCTAGTGACATCTTTTTGGCTTTAATCTGAGATAATACTCAGGTTACATTCGTGGTGCACACTGCACCACTGAGTTCACCAATGACTTCCCGGCAACACGAACAGAAAATTATTCTCAGTCAATGATGGAAGACACTGATAAAAGTAGATACTGTTCTCCAACCGCTACCTGGAACAGTCAGCACTGATTCGTCAGAGTCAGACATTATGAGCTGACAACAGCAGATGGCTCTCATTTCACACACCAAAAGGACCAGGACAGTTTGGTTTTTTTTGCACATTTTTCAAAGACACCTATTGATTTCTACTAATTTTATTGCAAAATCAAAATTAACAAGACATCAAAAGACTGTCATGTCTGCATTGTTTTACTGTTGCATTATTTGGTTTTGGGTTTTTTTTTCAGTTGTGTTATTGTCGAAGTAGATGATAATGAGAAGCTCAGTGAGCCGGCATACCGACTGAGAGTGTGACACAAACTGACAGACAGAGTGAGAAACTGAGGTATGAGTGATGAGAGTTGTAACAGCAAAATAATTCACACAAATCGCAAAAAGGAAACAGACAATAAGATGTAACAACTTGACCCCCAGTAACAAATTTTGGAAATGTCCTCCTCTAATATTTGGAGTTAACCACTCATCAGAGATCCTTCCAACAGCTTAAAGATGGGTTGCTATTTATCCTCAAAATTCATTCTGATCTCCAAAAGTGGATCACCCACAGGTCTAAAAAGGCAAAGTCTTGTGAGTTCTCCGCATCACAGATGCACACACAATTATAAACCTATGTGTTGTTGCTTGCTGACTAGATCTCAGTGGTGATGTTGATTAAGCGTCAGTTGATTTGCCACAAAATAATTTGCCAATAAACAATTTTTTTTAAGCAACTTCATAAACGTGGCTGCTGGTTAAAGAGTTAATACTGAAAATGTAGGGGTCATACTTTGGGCTGGAGTAAAGCCCTGAAGAACCAGGGAACAGAGACCACAAGCATCTGGATCTTGAAGAAGAGGAGAGGCAGCACATTGACCTGGATCTGCCTCTGCAGACTCCTTAACAGAGAGAACACCAGCAGCATCTTCCACAGATGGACATGGACGGATGGATGGGTGGAATGGGCGGTGTGTGGATGGAGGGTTATGGAATTGAATATATTAAAGAGAGAGCAAATAATTTCAGGATGGAAAAAAAAAAAAATTACAATGTTGAACATAAAACACATGCTGGTAGAGTGAAGAATTACTGGAGTTAATGTGTCACAGAGACGTAGCAAAGCTGGGATTGAAAGGTTTCTTACTTCTTTAAGCCGCTCCATATCTTTGAGGTAGAATCCAATGTAAAAAAGGCTGAGATATGAATTTACAAACTGAAACTGAAAGAAAAATATTGATCATATTAAAATGACTCTTTAATTATGAACAGGGTAGACATTATAAATTTGAAAGTCACTCACAAGAACCATTTTGATGATGAGATTTTTCTCATAGGCACTCTGGAGTCTATAGTTTTCTGTGAAAATTAAATATAAATCAGCATTTAGCAGTCAGTAACAGTCTTTCTAATGAAATGTACTATCTCTTGAAATTGATGCTGAGTATTTACAATAGATGAAAGATCCACTAAGTGCATTCAAAACTCTCTGATGAACACAATATTCTTTTTCTCCTCCTTCCGTAATTTTCATTTCACCCACTAACTGAATGTTTGCAATTTGATACCCTGCTGTGTATGAAAATGTAGGTGAGGCTCCATCTGGAGGCTTAACTCTTACCCATGTCATTGAGCCAGCAGGCAATTTTCCTGTATACCTCGTCACAAGCAGTCACAGTGATAGCTAGCATGATTTTGGGAATGAAGCGGGCGAGCCGAGGCATTTCCTTGATCCCCATCACAAACTCCTGCAGAGAAACAGCATTGTAGATTTTTGTTTCATCAGCTCCAGGTAAACATCGAAGCAGTTGTGTTCAAGGACCAACATATTGGGAAAGAAGGTATTCCCTTGCATTATTCATATTAAGTTCTACTCAGTCTGACCATTTGTGTATCTAAACAAACCTGTAGCTCGAAGCAGATGAGCATGACCAGGAAGACAAAACAGAGACAGAGAATACAGATGGGCAAGCTGACCAGCCACCTGAACACACGTCTCCGCCACGGAGGATAGTAGAACTCCTCACATCCTGTTATTGGACTGCAGCGCTTTACTCCCTGTCAAGGCAGACAGAAACACATAAAGAGGCCTGAAGAGGAGAGAAGAGGTGAATGAAGGAACCGTATCTTTAGTCCTTCTCACCCGGAACTGAGGACGTGGTTCCTCCAGGGATTCGGTGGGCGTGTCCAGTGTTCCCCACTTGTACGCCAACTCAGCCCCCCTTCGCTTCCATCGCTCCAGAAACAAAGTGGCCCAAACCACGTTGAACAGTGCAAACACCACACAGCAGATGTCACGGCTCGTCTGAAACAACCCCAAACACACGCATTGCATGCGGATGCGGCAAACCAAATCAAGTATATTTACCTCAGTCGTGTTTTCATTGCATTTTGTTGGTGAGTCGAATTACGCAAAAATGACCTGGCTGACTAACACTGATGGCAGATCGTGATCAAGTAGTACATCCACACACAAAAAAAGTCCACTTTCCTTAACATTGCAATATATGGCATTTTTTTAAATGCTGAAGTTAGTTTCTTTGCATAGCTCGTTTCTCTTAACAGTCTGGTAGTTTTGTTGCTAATTAAAGCCGTTTAAGGCTATGAGAGCTTCTCTCCTCACCTGATCTGACTCTGTGAGCATCCACAGGACAAAGCCAATCACAGCAGGATATAACATAGAGGTGGTGTAGAAACCCAGCCAGGCAAAGTACATGGCAATCTTCACCCCAAAATAGTCACAGATATCGTCTGTAAACCATTGAAACAAACAAAAATAGAAGTGCAGAGGAAAGCATTCAATGTATGTGATACAGAGGGTTTTAAAAATGCCTTATAGTAATTGTACGTGATCATACAGGTTTTTCTACTGACCTAAGGGCTGTTTCTCACAAACAGCCTGAACCCAGGATTTCATCAGCTGACTCAGGACCCTCTGCTCATGAAGAGGAAATACTTGCTGAATCACACCTCGTGCACTCAGCTCTGGGACTGTGAGGAATAATTAAGCATAGTAGAGCGAGTTCAAATGACTGTACATTTCTTTTCAACTCAGACAAACATAGAAGAAGAGCGGCTACATGGATAGAAATACACAATAAACCAGACCAGATCATTTCCAAAGCCTGACAAAAATACGTCCTCTATCTATCTATGAAAGACAAAACCGAACCATAGTGATAAATTATGCATCTTACTGATTGGCTGGCCCTCCAGGAAGCTGATATTATGAAGCACCTCCCCATGTTTGGCACGTAGATTATCCAGCCAATATTTAATGATGCTCTGTCTCTCCTGTAGGGAAAAAAGATGTGAGAGTAAATTCCGGTAGCATGTTTCAAGCATGTACACCCTCTCGTGGGTGTGTGGGCATTTGCGCTGACACTGACCTGCGAGGTGAAGAAGCACAGCTCGCTTTCAATGTTCTCATAGATGTAGTCCTCCTCACAGGAGAAGCCCCGTGTTCCTCCGCCAAACTCAGGCTTCACCGCTTTTCTCAGTCCCATCTCATCAGCACCTCGCAGCAAACTGCAGGATTACCAAGAGGGACATCACTTGACCGTGCACTCTGGGAAACCAGGATGGACGTTTCTCGCTGGTTGTACATACCTATTTTTTAGACTAACCTTTGCAGATGAATGCAAACACAAATACTTGACAGATTGTTGAACAAAAATCATAAACTACAGTCCTGGTGCACACAGATAAACAAACTCTAAGTCTTAAGCTCATCACCCTGTCTCCTCACAGAATGTCCCATCATCCCCTCCTACCTCTCCTCCTCCTTTCTCCAGCTGCTCCATCTCCTCTCCCATCCCCCTTCACTCTTCATCCTTTTATATCTCAGACTTCTCTCCTCTACTACCCCCCCTTTATCCCATCATCCTTTTCTCCTCTCTCTCTGTCCTTCCCAGAGGCTTTGTGCTGAAATTGCAGTAATAATGGAGCCCCACATCCTCTGTTCTCTGACAGGTCTCCCCTTTCACAAGTAGTTGTATATATGGCATACAC
>CAAKHG010016399.1:0-13416 GCA_901007715.1 Dactylopterus volitans | reverse complement strand
GATTGCAGGTTAGAGCGAATATTACTCCAAAATTGCCCACTGCAACTGTAAAATGTCTATCCATGACTCAAAGTCACCTCATAAATGACACAGGGGCTAAGGAGAAGAAAACAAATGGCTTCAGGTGATATTGCAAACTGATGAAAAGCCGCCATTGCCGTGTTTTGCTTTGATTCAATACACTATAGAAACTTCTGCTGGTCACCAAATAAGACTGTGTAAGACCTAAATCCCAGCGGAGTCAGGGGTGAAACAGTTGTGTGGCGGTTATAATTGCCCAAGAAGTGCAAGAGACTTTTCAGTCTGCACGTACAGGAAGGCAATGCTTTGTTTCAGGAAGGCAATGCTCTGTTCCTCCAGACAACAGTCTGCCTCCTACCCTTTATTCTTTGTCCCCCCAATCCATCCAACACATGATTGATTCTTGATCACTCCTCAATCCTCAATCCTCCCAACCGCAAACAGATGCAGTGCCCTGTGATGTGCAGACAAACTATCCTCGTGGAAATTACCATATCAGACAGTAAAGTCATTACCATGCCGCTGGGACTCTATTCACTATAATTCAATTCACATTTTACATATTTTGTCTGGTCTGTTTAATAATTGACTTTTTTTTTTCATACATGAAAGTGACAAAATAAACTGAGGGGGTTTGTTGCATTTCAGCTTTCCAGCAGGGAGCGGCTGTTGTAGTCACTAACGGGTACATGGGAGCCTTTTCCCCCCCTTCAGAGATTTGAGTTCTGACATGAGATGATGGCAGCCATGGCAGATAGTCATATTGGTATTCATAGTAAAACAGTTTCCTGTGTGCCAGACGGCTGGAGGGACACTTTCACTAACTGCGCATTTGGTCATATTTGTGACTGACAGTCAACGGCTGGGATGGTGCTGCAGTGTGACATGCAAGCAGTTTCCTATGAGTGTAGCGTTGGTGGCTCAGCTAATCACTGTTAGCAGGCCGGACTTTCACAAATTCAGCATTTTGTTGTGCTGTCAGGAAGCTAGCTAATTAGCTTAGCTGTCAACACTTAGCAAGCACTGAGCTCTGTCTGCACAACTTCGGTATGACCGCCAGCAGTCAGGTATAATCACAAGTTTGGATGCACATAAAATAATAATAAAAAAAAATGTCCCAAATTACTGTCTGGCTCCCATTGTAATGTGCCTGGACGTCTGTCATGACGACAATCTCCTCCGCTTATCTCCAGTTGAACGGTTGATTGTTTTTAGGTTTGCTGGTCCCTCTCTCTCTCTCAAAAAAAACAAAAAAAAACAAAAAACAGCTTTCTTGCCCCTCAACAGGAAGACTGGTGCCTTTGAGGCCTATTTAGTATTGGCAGGATGTGGCACTCAACTGGACAACTGTGAAATGCAATACACTCCTCATTTTGGTGTCTGTGTTGTGATTTGATTTGAATGTGGCAGGGGAACCTCGTGTCCCAGTGACAAAACTATTTAGTCAGTTGTTTGCAACAAAAGGAGGAATAATTGTCATCTACGTTTCATGATGGAAAAACACAATTTAAATTATTCAGTACCTTATTATTAAGAAATGTGAAATCTTGCATCTATCATACCTTTGTGTATTTGAGATGAATTTAATCAAGCTTTGAATTTAGTTCCTTTTACCTCAGTGTCTTCAATCATTCGAACGCTCCTATCTTTGACAACACAAATCTCCTGATAGTCAAGCAACTGAAGTAATTTTATAAACACTTTAGCAGGTTTAACAAAAACGTCCAACGAAATTTAAAAAAAAAAAAAGTCTACAAAGTTTATTGGTGTTAAGCTGCATTTTTTTTTTTTTTTTTACAAAGAACCAGCAGCTTTTTTGTGTGTGTGTGCGAATAATGCATGATCATTTCAGCAAGTCTTTCAGCAGAAACAAGTGATAGTTCATCCACCATTTCCATAATAACGTCTGTTGCTCTTCCTTGCCCTTAGCTCATTTTCAGATTTATTCATGTAAATATTAAGCAGTGTCCACCCATACCACCATCACAGGTAGCCCACACAGGTTGTGATCAGTTCAACTCAAGTGTTCAGAGCTGGCAGCCGCTGGCAGACGCCCTGACCTCCACGCACTCTAATACAGTGACTCAAGGTACTGAACTGACTGTGCGAGCGTCAGAGGTTTATGCTGCAGCCACCTGTAGGCTCACCCCACACAAAGAGGATGCACTGCGGGGCTGCTTGGGAAAATAGATGCTGGCAAGCCGAGCATTTTGTCCCATAATGAGATTGTGATGATTTAAGTAGAAGATAATTATAGATTAAACATGTAATCCTAATGCTCCAAAGGCAAAGAAAGATTTTTTTTTGTGTGGCAAAATTAGCTTCACATTAGAATGAGGATTTGGGACTCTTCAGGTGAAAATAAGGTTGTAATACAGAGACCGGCACCGCTGGGCGATGCCTTCAAGACAAGATTGTCCCTCAGTGTCACAGCTTTGAAAAATGTGTTGCATAACTTGAAGTTATCCTCTAGAGTGGCATTCAGGGGTTAACTCTTTCATCCATGTCTAACTGAGCTTCATCACATTTACCAACTGAGACGGGACACACTTCAACAGCAGCACAACACACAGAGTTCATTCTTTTCCTGCCGCATACCCAGACAGATTCAAGTTTCCTAATTACTCCACCTCATGAAAATTATCTGTACTCATTCTCTCCACTCAACCTGACACACCGAGACGGTAAAACTGTTCAGGGAGTGAGACTTTACCCATCTTCATCTCCATTTATCTAACCCTAATACATTTTGCATTATTGCTAATGTTTATGAATCATGTGCCGAAGTGCGCCTAGGTGTTGTTTGCCGGAGGGCGGTGCATAATACGAGGTTGAGACGGCTCAAGGAGACGATGGAAAGGAGCGTTTGAGGGGAGGGAAAAAAAAAAAACAGTCAAACTGAAGCTCGCTGGTAGAGATACAGACTGGAAGGACAAGCATGGCAGGCCCAATTATGCTGAAGCCATGATCAGGAAGAGTGGGAGGTAGTAATGCAGGCCTTCATATCACCTTGAAAAACTGGACTGGCATGCTGCTATTATCAATTACGATTCTCTCCGCATCTACTTCTGCAAATTAAAAAAAAAAAAAAAACTCTTCATTGCGCTCATCACAAGTAAATTGCTTCCGAAAAATTAAGTGATGCAATTAAATTTTCATTTATACAATACATCCAAATACTGTGATAAAGCACACAATAAGTTATGTCTTAATTACTTTTGATGAATGCACGTTTAATTGCAACATACAAGTAGAAAAAAAAAGAAAACTGATGTTATTATACCTATAACCCCCAAATGCTCATATTGGTTTTTTTTCTTTTTGATGTTGTTTTTTTTTGTAACATTCTTCCCATTGTTATGAAAGAAAGATGAGTTCCAATCAGAGCCACTGCCAATGCCCAAACCACAGCCATACAGGGCACCAACAAAAACATAATTCATAACTCGGGCTATGGCCATAGCTAAGGTCCTGTGATTGTGATTGTGGCTTTACTTACTGTGGCTCCTGACATACGCTTTGGTTAAAGTTTCCCGTTTTATATAAATGATTAATCGACCCGGTGAATATCAGAAAATTTGTGGTTGTAGCTCAGGATACACTTTGGAGGGAAGTATGAAGGTATAAATTCAGAATCTACACAAATTACGAAGTGAAATGGGAGGTTTTAGTAACTGCCATTTTTATTTGCATCATCATGAGGCAAAGTTTCTGCAAATTATGAGTTTGCTAGAACATTTCCTGAACATGATTAAGCTACCCTGAGTATAAACAGCTTGTGTTTAAACATGCTGAGAGCGTTCCAGGAGCAACACCCGTGTGCTTAAATTTCAACTCTTCACATAAGAAATTGCATCAGCCAACAAATTGATTATTACGGCATTTGCTGAGCACATTCATAAATCCAAATGGATATAATCCTTTCAGATGAATGGCCTTTTTGGTCTTTCCTCCAGAGCCACTCTCTGCAAACTTGGAGCGTCATTATTAGGCTCAGTAAAAGTAGTTTCTAAAAAAGCAAATATGCCAATTCTTGTCCCATTCAAAGCTTTTGTACTGTGTAATTAGCATTTCAGCCTGTAGGAGCTACTAATGGCACTTTAAAAAAATGATACAAGACACCTAATCCACTTTTCTGTGAAGAGATTTTTTCACAATGGCATTTTAGTGTTTAAATCACCAATATGGTTAACATAAATTTTGCTGGCTGCCCCAGAAACTAACATGAAAAGGAAAAATCCTCCCAAAAAAAAAAAAAAAAATCCAAAAATCCTCCAAAATAATCAGAAACATTTTTTAATGGAGCATTATACTTTTGTTCACCACTCTTGCTCTTAATCGCTGACATGTGTGAATGTATCTCACTGAATGCATTTTTTTTTCTCATCAATGTGTGGGTGTCAATGTCACCTTTCGTGCTGTTTGAACATGCACAATTAACACAGTAAGAATTATGGAAATCATCAATTTGCCTTTCATTCGTTTTCACATTACACAACTTATGTTATGAATGGGATCGGGTGGTTAACTGTGAACATCTCCAGTCTTTTTTCTGGCCAATCTGAACACTGTGAGGACAACTGATTAGACGAGCAGTATACAGAATCTGTCTTGTGTTTGGGGTTGTCTTTATGTGTGCATGTGTGCGCGTGCGTGTGTTTGCGCTTGTGTCAGAGTCTGCTCTTGCAATCAACCTTCTTTTATTACCGAGCTGTGCAGTGCATAGCTGTTTTTTTTTTTTTTGTATTACTGTGGGAGCAGGTGGTTTGTCATTTTGCCTGGTCAATATTTGATCTTATTGTTTCTTGCATGGCAGCACAATAAAAGCAGAGCAACACAGAATAACAGGGGGCTCCTTAGGGTACCAGGTTGCCCCCGAGGCATAAAGAAAAGCCCTTCAAACTTTCCCCCAGGAGACACAATAACTGCGCGATCGCTGGTGGCAGACGGAGGAACAGCAGAATGGATAAGAATGAGAGAAGAATGGGGAAGGTAAAAGAAAGATTTGTCAGGTGCGATGCGATTGGGGAGAAAAATTTTCTTGCACCGTTTGTAAGTTCTGCTCTTGCTGATGACAGGGCCTCTCTGTCATCCCTCCCTGGACTATCTTTAATGAACATTTCCCCCACTTCCTCATGCATGTTTGGCATCAGGTGAACACCATGAGAATAGAACCCATTAGAAATCTAACAGTAGAACCTCATCCGCACCTTATTAACACTGTAGGACGAGAGAACATTAACCGCATAACTGCACTCATGCGTATCCATGACGCTGGCTCACGTGAACCCCCGCTTGGTCTTATTCTCATGAATAACTTGTCCTCTCTTGCTCTCTGAAAACACATCACGACAACCAAAGACGATGACACTGACTATGCATAGCAATTTTCCTGCCTGCAAGATTGGAAAAGCAATTAGGAATAAATAATGCTGTCTCTTGGTGGTGGTGTGGTGTTTCTTAAAGATTGTTGCTCAATGTAAATATTTATTCGCAGCCATGTGTCCTTTGATTGATTTTCTGGCAACTCCCTTCTGTGAAAAACAGCAGGGGCTTGTGCAAGCATTGTAAAACACAATCGCTCTGCATAGCTCCTGACTACAACCACAATCCCATACAAATTCATAATGACACAGGAGTCTATTTTTATTTTATTTTTTTTAACAAGCTTCTACCATTGTCCTCAAAATACAGCAAAAGCCAGCATGAAATTACAGATGCATTACTCTATCTAAATTACAGCTTCTGGGCTCAACTGGCGCTTCCAAAAATAGATGAGCGACATGGGGTCAGTTACACTTTTGTCATCCACTGATAAGAACTGCTCATTCCAAGTCTATTCCACTTACTTTCGCCACCAGAGACAAAACCCACGTGTGTGATGGACACACAGAGCTGTCGCTTTGATAAACGGGACTATAGCATTTATAGTCATGTGTGTACCCCTGAAATGACCTGTTTTGCACATAAATATTTTACTTTTGCGCCCTTGCTTGTGCTCAATGCGACTGATAAGATGAAAGCAGTATAAAAATTTTACTTGGCTCTTCATCTTTCTTTACTTAATACGGGTCCTGCATGGAGTTAATGTGGGATCATTTGAATGATGAGAGAAACGGGCTCTGGTTTGATGCCTTTATATTCAACCTTCTTTATGGTGCCGCAAGCTGGGAGCAAAAATCCAATGAATTCACAGATAAGTAGGGCAAGCATTCAAAAAAATTTTTTTTTGTATTTTCCTATGCCCAGTATCCCCTCAGTATTGGTTGCCCAATGTTGTGCACCTCATTAATGACATCTAATACAAACTTCCAGTGCTGATGAAAGTGAGTTTGTAAAGATGGGCTGGTGGACGTGGCGGAAATCCCACTATTTCCTACAGCTATTCGACAGTTATCGTGGAAGCGTGATCATGTAATTCCTGGGTGCGACAATACGTGACGCATTCAATCTGTTGAAAGTTAATTTCATATTTTTTTGTTTCCTAAAATTCGCTAGAAGTCACTTAAAAAAAAAAAAAAAAGTGTTGCAACGAAGCCCCCCCCCCAACTTTCTTGAGTTCACAACTTAATGCTTTACACTCTTTCCACCAGCAGCTGCCACCGGCGTACTGGGCTGTGAGGCTGAGAGCCGGCCAATGACAGGTCCTGACTGCGAGATTGACGTGCCTGCTGGGAGTTAGACAAGAGACTTGTCCAAGAGATTTGGCTCAACTAATTGAACTGTAAGAGCAATGAAGCTTTTAAAGGAGTCAGACTGAGAACTGCCTCGACTTGATTTATGCTAAGACTCCTGTGAGTGTGTGTTTGAATGCATTCGGGCACTCGTACCCTGCATATGTGTTTGCACATTTGTATCTTTATAAATAACTGTACATTCTGTCAGCGGTGATGACAAAGCACAGAGGCAGTTTGTGTTTGCCAGACAGGAAGATGGCCTTGATTGAGATTTCCCCTTGTTGCTATGAATTGTTCTTGACAGGCAGTGCCGAGCGCTATGCTTCTCCATTGACAGTTCTAGTTTTATTCAAAGCTATGTTACATTTATCAGCAGCCTCAAATGTTTACATGTCAATCTAAGATCTCGGAGAGGAACCTGTTTTCTTTTTTTTTTCTGTTAGAAAACAAACACCGCCATGTCGTAGATTCTGTAATGTTTAATTCCAAAGGACGCGCAATGCAGGCCAATATGCAAACACACGCAGACGCGCAAAAACACGCACACGCCCCTCCCCCCCCCACACACACACACACGCGCGCGCACACTATTACCTTACTCTATGACAGGCCGATGAATCTTTTATATGTTTATCCATTTTAACTGCCTGGCTGGTGTATTATTAAAGCGCTCGTGTGAAGCCTACATTAACCCTCTCAGACGGGGCAGAGACAGCACAGGACAGGGCGAGAGCGCTGCCTCTCTTGCATCTTGCTGTCGATCATCTATCATCATCTGTTCCTCTGCTTCTATCTGTTTACCAGGCTTGTCTCTATCCATCTCTGTCCTATGCCTCATCCTCTGTCGCGGCTGCCTTCTTGTTCCTTTCTACTCCTCCGCAGCGTCCTTCTCCAAGTCATCCCCGTCCTCCATCTTCAATGTCTGTATATGCTGTCACATTCCCTATGCTTTCGCTCGGTCTCTCAGGAGCCATCTAGCTACATGAACTGGCTCTGTGTCAGGCCGAATGTCTTTTTTCTCTCTCTCGGCGTTTGTGCGCTTGAGCCAAGAGACCCAGTACTCCTTGTGGACATTCTTTTGAGTCTGACTGTGCTTTGGCCATGGAGCGCTGACAGAAACTTTACAGGGCCTGTCTGGAACATGACTGTGAGGAGAAATTGAGAGGGCATTGAGGAGGTTATGAATCTCTGTACCAATTCCTCTGCTGTCAGGCAGCTGATCCCTCCTGGATCCCAGTCAGAGGCTGAAATGGATGCGAGGGATTGTCTGGATGGAAGGGTCCCAGCTGGAGAGATGACTATGTGTGGTGGCACTATGAAACGACACCAACAAGAGATGAACCGAGTGACAGAAGAGTTAGGAAAGGAGTTTAAGCATTTGCGTGAGTATGCTCTTGTACGGCTGCATGTTTGCAGTAGGGTTAGGGAGGAAACCAGAAAAGATGTGCTGAAGCACTTCAGAAGGCAGGGCAGATTATGCCTGGAAATCCCTGCATACATGTGTCAGCATTGTGGGTTGTTGGTCTCTGAGAGAGAGAGTGAGAGAGAGTGACTAAATGCGAGGCCGGGAACGCTGGACCGTGCTGTTTCAGTAAGCTGTGACTCAGTTTGGCTTTGGATTCTTTCATGCCTCCTTCCCAACCTGCCTATTGTAATCCATCCTGCCTAGGAGAGGGTTCTGCTTCCAGCTCGGCCCACCCCACCTGGTCCATGGGAGGAACACAATATTCCCTCCACAGACCGGACCTATTGATTGCTGTGTCAAAGGCTATATTATATCGTCCCCTCATAAGTCTGGCAGAGGTTTTATCCAGTCTGTCCCAGGCAATGTGTACAGCCAACGGTTGACATTTAAACAAAGGCTGGCGCAGGCCTGCTAGGCTGGGACTGACAACATTACTAATGGCTACTTTACAGATGATATTTCACCCTTGGTGTATTAACACTATTAGAATACAGCTTGTTCACAGAAGGTGAAGGCTAATCACGTTGTTCTGGACAAATAACACTCTCAAACTAAAGGTTGCAAATATTGCACATTGGAACGATTTTTGCGAAGCCCCCAAGATATAACAAGCAGCCTTTTCTTTGTTACACAGACAACAGTTCAGGCGCGTACAACACACACGCAAGCAACTGGATCTAGAAAACTGGTCAGCTGGTTTTTACAGTAAAGATAAATGCCATTGCCAAAATGTTGTACGGCTGGTTACCAGATATCAGCTCCCATTGGCCACCAAGCCGCTCTTTTCTCCTCAGCAGATCAGACAAGCGCGCCAGTTCATTTAGATCTCATTTAGCGAAGGAATCAGTCATTACTGTCACGCTATTAACCGCGGTGACACGCACCGCAGCTCAAAGACACGTCAAAATTAGTTTCACAAACACTTGGATCTCTCTGTCTATAGGTTCTGTGGTTTCCGTGGCTTTACATTGACAGCCAGATGATATGGTTACACGGAACAAAGGGCTGTCTTTGATTACAATGAAAACCTGATAATGTGATGTCAGTTGGGCAAAAATGACTTTGGACAAATCCTGCGGCGTGCTTTATGCATACATTATTACAAATGGCTTCTCTCAAATGACAAATGTCTTTAAATGATGCACTGATGAATTAAAAGCATAATTGAATAAGAACATAATGAGTGATCTGAATAATTTATTATAAAAAGCTTTTAATTCTCTTATTTGCCTTGTCTCACATCAGTCCACAGCTTAAATTAATAACACAGTGACTCCCCTGTCTAAATGAAACGTTTACCGGCCACTGATTTTTTTCAGCATTGTGCCATTTTTCCTGGCCCTGCTCTGCATTTAAATCAGTTTTCTAAAGTCTTCCTCGAGTCACTTTTCCCACGTTTACTTTGTCTTGATTCTAAATCAAGGTCCGGTTGTTTTGATGTGCTACTTCCTTTGCTTTATCATAGTTGCAATATTTCTAGTTGTAAAATGGCATTAAAAATGTGCACATGCATCGCCTTAAATTAAGTCACATATGTATATTTTACTTTTCAGCTGAGCATAAAAGCCTTCTCTGTTCTCTCTGTTATTTGACTTGGCGGTTTTCAAACCTAATCTGGTCTTCCTCCAGCACAACTGATTCAAATGATCAGCTAATCGTCCATAAGTGTCGGAGCCTGGTAACGACCCATTCATTTGAATCAGGTGTGTTGGAGCAGGAAGACATCTTAAACGTGTAGAGAGGCCTTGAGGACCAGCAGTGGGAAACACTGACTTAACTCACTTTAAAATGTATTTATGTACAGTATGTGATGAAACTTTTTGTCGCATCAAAGCCTGTTAGTGAAGTTTGTCATCTTTGGGAGTCCACAGAGACTCATAGAGACGGTGCTAATTTCACACCTTCTGTCTCACACCTCTTGGAGGGTATTTTCTTCAACAGCGCCTCTGAAAAACAACCAACCTGTGACATTTTCATTCACATAATTAGGATGGTATAGACAGAAACTCATGCAGTGTATTGTCAGCACTAAAAGGTGATAAATAGCTCTGGCCAAGGTGCTCTCACAGCAGAGGTAAAGAGCTGTTCTGTGGGGATGCTGGGGTTGGGCAGAAAGCTGGGAAAGACTAACCTGTGCCACTGGGGGAAGAGGGAAAAATATCGGGAGTGACAGAGGACAGAGGTGGGAACTAGAGACAAGGAGGGATGGCGGAAGGAGACATCAAATGGACGGGAGAGAAGTGGGATGCTGTCATTACCCCTGAGAGGACAGGTGTGGACCACGATTAAGACTGAGTTTCACTGGCAGCCATCTGGAAACAGCCCTCGCATCGCCCACAAGGGACGGGACATTTGCAAGCAACCGCAGCCATGTGCACACACGTGGCCACACACACATGCACGCTCACACGCACACACACACACACACACACAGTGCACACACATTCATATTCTCATGCAAGCTGCACATTCATATTCTCTCTCTCTCGCCCTCTCTCGCACACACGCTCACTCACTCACGCACGCACGCACACACGCACGCACGCACGCACGCACGCACGCACACACTGCAACGTCTTTATGAATGTGCTGCTGGGGTGAAAAAACAAAAGCAAACTATGCAGCAGTGCTGCAGCTGAATCTAAGGCAAGAGGATTGCTTGCAATGAATTATGAATAAAATAATATATCGCTGCTCCATTTGGGGTGTTCCTGTTCCAGCTTCAGCCTGAAACACAGACACAACCCCTGCCATAGGTCTGCGGCTGTCTGCCCTTATACCCTGCCGGCTCAAGCCGAGTCATTTGCCTTCCTTTTTGGAGCTGCAAGGTAATAAGGGAACAGAGGAAGGTATGGAGGCTAGGAGGTAGAGTCTAAATGGAAGAGAAAAAAAAGAAGCCCAGCTCTGGTTTAACATCTTCTCTTTCTGGGGCACAGCTAAGCTTTATTGGATTTTTTTTTTTTCTTCCCACTTTTGTCAAATCAGACAGAATTTGCTCACAACCTTTGGCACATGCACAATGTCAAATTTAATCACTTTCCTTGTCGAAGTACACTATACATGAAATTAAAATGCAAAGACAGGCACACATAATAATTCAGCGTCTGACAAGTAAAGCATATTATCCAGTACCTCTACCCTCTCATGTTAGGCAGAGTGACAGTGATGTTTCTGCTTTGTATCGTCACACTGCTGCAAATATATGAGATGTATGTAAGTATAAGCCCACTCATTAATTAGCCTTGTAGTTACACAGTGCAACGTCTCAAAGATATTCTTCGAAATACTCTTTTTTTTTTTGATGAGAGATTGCACTGCTGTAGTCACTTTCAGGCATTATTGTATGAAGGTCAACGGTCTGGAAAGAGCCACGTTTCTAGAGTGTTCGAGCATGACACAGGTCAGCGGGAATTGGCTTTCAACGAGAAAAAAAAAAAGAAAAGAAAAAAAGCAACTTTTGATGTTTGATCCAAGGGGGGAAAGAGCAGAAGGACAACTCATTACTCATTTTATTTATTCATTTATTTATTTAAGGATCCCACTGGCTGTAACAAGAAAGCTAAAGTGTTGTTTTTATCTTGCACCTACTCATTTGTTGGTTTATTCATCCTCCATCCATCCATCCATCAATAATGCAGTAAAAAAAAAAATGCTGATGAAGAGATATATGTTATAGGTTGGTCATAATTGCCTTTAATGGCTTGCAGATTACCACACATTCAAGTCTTAAGTGTTGCCCCCCTTATGCGTTATCACAGCATCTTTCACGTTGATTCTAGAATAGTTTTTGAGAGGACCCTATGTTATCCTGATGACTTTTATATTGTTTTTATATTGATGTTTCAAGCCAAATCACCAAGTAAGTGAATAATTGATGACAGGAGAACCATCAAGAAAATACATTAAACCCTCTGACCGGTGCATTAACCGCAAAGCTGCATTTGAATCGGGTTCATATTAAGGCCCATTTCCTGCTCGCTGACCACCTATTAATCGATAATTCATCATCATCATCAGCGTGGCACTCATTCTGCCCCAAAAAGGTGTTTGTGTAAGTCGCTGGAATGGAAGAACAATTAATTAAAAAGTAATATACTGCATAATCTGGATCACCTGGTTTATATGAGGGAAAGGGAACCTTGAGCAAGTGAGCGTAAAAATTATGACCCGCAAAGAATAGGTTTCATGCAAGAAGTAACCTTTCCATTACAATATTAAAGCAAATATAATGTGCAAAATGCAGTTATTCATCTGAGGGCATCTTCAGTCTTCCTTCGAAAAACTATGGAGTAAAAAGTTTTCCTGGGATGGTAAATGTAATAAATATGAATCACTGTGCTTACAAGTAATAAGTTCTCAGGGGCAGCTGGCTATTCTAAATTAAGTCCAGACACTTTTAAAAACTGTAAGTGTTGACAAAAATTTCACTTGATGAGTCTGGATTTGTGTCTCCCAGGCATGAAAAAAAAAACAAAAAACTACAGAATCATGGAGGAAACTACTATCAATTATGCATCAACCCAGAAGCAGAGGAGAGGTGGAGCCCTGGAATCTACACTGAAAGTTGCCAGAGAGTCCTAATTTAGATGCAGTTGAAAGACTGTGATTTTTGAATTGAGTCCAGTGGATATACAGCAAATTATTCTCAATTCATAGACTTGCGCTATAGGTTCGTGTTTTGGCATCAGCTGTTCTATTCTCCACAGATAACAACAGCACTCCTACAGCAAACAATACCTATTCTGTCTTCTGTATCTGTTCTATTTATCTTCTATACATTTGATCTTCTATTTTTATTTTCATCGGAAAAAGAAAGAAAAGGGAAAGTAGAAATCTCGGCACAGGCGATCTCACCTATTAGATTTTCAGAGATGTTCCACGGGGAGGGTGTGGGTGTCGTCACACTCAGCACATCCTGAAGATCCCCCGATGACTATGAGGCTGTGACTGCAGGCACAATTACTCAGGGCAATAAAGTGTTGACAAATGCCCAGCATACAGCTTTTTAATCACGAATCTAAGCAAATAGCACCCTTGTCAAAATGCAAATCTTGTTTACTAAATGTTGTTGCAGAGTTTTATTACGTTATTAAAACATATGTGTGTGTGTGTGTGTGTGTGTGTGTGTGTGTGTGTGTGTGTGTGTGTGTTTTTTGATGAACTCATTGTGTTTGCAGTTGGGGCTGTGAATCTGTGAGTGGCTAGCAGTCAGGAGGGAATTAATTACACAGTGTTGGCTTTGGAAGCATAAGA